>CM061533.1:225464660-225568989 GCA_030545055.2 Neoaliturus tenellus
GAAATAAAAGTAGATTTAATAGTTTGATAAAAATATAAAGAAATCAATTTTTTCTCAGATCATGACCTACCTACTTTCAACTCAAAATGTGTAATTCATTTTTCAGATGAAGTTTAATGATGATCAATTTCCTTGTAAAGTTTTAGCCATTGCTTGAAAGGAGTTATGTAGAGGTAATTGTTTGTAATTGTGTGTAATGTTGTTGTAATTGAGGTAAGAGGTAATGTTAGACATAAAAGGTAATTTTTGTAGAGCAAACTATCTTAGTGAAACCTGAGAAATCAGCCTGATATTTTAAAAATTTATAGAAAATCGTGGTCTAGTAATCTATTTTGTAATTTTGATTGATATTTGTAATTTGCATTATGAACACAGGTAACAAGAGTCATTCTTTCTTTGGTACCTTACAATCTGTAAGGCTTCATTATTAGAATTGATAATCAACTTGTAGGTCTCCAAAAAACATGAACAAAATATGTAGCAGTTGTTAATACAGAGGATCTTGTAGGTAAATCCCTCAGATACATTATGCAGTGGTCTGTGAGATTGGTGCCATAATATTTGAACAAATGGTGTCAATAATTTTTTTTAAGCATACATTCATGATGCAAGGCTGATAGAGTACCGGTACCCAAGCAGATAATGTGTGATGATAAAAACTAAATCTAAAAAGGTACATCACAGATTAGCAAAGTTGCGGGTAGAGTTTGAGGAAAAGTGTTAGATTGTTTTTACTGGGTAAAAACCGAGTTGCATTGAGGTTTACTCACCGGTGACTGTTTTGACCATGACCTCCTCTTCTCCGCCCTCCTCGTCCGTGTAGGAGCCCCGGTAGACACGTCCGAACGTGCCCTCGAGCAGAACACTCTTGAGCCTCACTCGGCACCTGGGCACAAGCAGACTGGTATCACACAAATACACGTCAGTACACGCACGATGAGTGGAATATAGAATGGAGGAGAATTAAAAATCAGAATTTTGTACTGCTCTTACAAATAACAAAAAAAAGTATGTTCTTTACCAGCAGCATAGGCCCATAAGCACTATTTTATTCTCAAATCATTTAGACAGTCTGGCAAAAAAATTTCTAGATCTTTAAAAGTATAGTAGAGTACGCCATTCCGTACAAATTGGGTACAGACAGTGTTTGATTTAATAAATGTTTGTATTAGGTGGATTTAATGAGCAAAGAAAGATATTGAGGGGTTTACTACCGCTGTGATGAAATATCAGTTCCCTTCGATCATTGGAAAAATGATCGCTAGGCGTGAAACCGTGTTAAATAGCGACAAATTGATAGAACATTGTACTAAGCTTGTAATTGACCATAGAAACCATAGAAAAATGTCCTCAAGAGCAATAACATACTGATGGTACATGTAAAATATTGACAACTGGGATTTTCTGAGTTAAGTTATGAAAAATCAATATTTTTCAATAAAGTGTGTTTAAAATGTGTTCGGAATCAAAGAATGATGTTCAAAACTATATTATAAATTTCTCACAAATGCTTCCTAATATGGAAAATATGTTGTTTTTTAAGAGGTGATTGGTTATTTAAAAAGGAATACAGTAAAAACCCTCTAGTTTGGCCTCTGATAGTTCGGCCAAATAATCCGGCCTCAGTCTTCCGGGAAAAATATTTACAACCTTAGGCGTTTCTAACGTCCAGGATGGACAGGATTCAACTTATTCCATGTTATATCACTAAAATATATAAGTACAATTGTCGATTCCCGCACTATTCAGTTTTGGATGTACATATTCTAAAACATTACGTTCATGTTCTATTTTTGATCGTTATGTTTTATTAAGTGTTTTGCGGCCCGATCATCGATGTAACACAAAAGATAGGTCACTAGATAGATTTCGTCACTATTGTGGTCCCATTTATACTTTAGGGAATTTTTTGAGGGAAGACTAGTAGTACATTAAAAGCAGTTTCATACATTAAAAGCAGTTTCATCGCTAGTGACCACTTGTTCCTTGTCCGGAAGTCAGTTCATTTGCATTACGTCTGAGCGAGCAAATCATAACTGTTACAAACTTGATACACAGCATTGATTGGACAAGTATGATACCCTCCATTGTTAAATACACCCTAATAGTTCATTGTTGGAACACATATATAACATATGTCTCTGTTTAACTCGTTTAATAAATCTACGGTTAAATCCGGTCATTTTGAAATCAAGCTGGTAGTTCGGTTCCAAGGTGGCCGGATTTGAGGGCTTCTACTGTAGGAAATTTAACAATTTTAAAGCTGATAAACCATACAATGTAGAGTAAAATATGCTACCTTGTATAGGTTGAAAAAATATCACTTGAAAAGAATTTAAATTGCCGAAAAAAAACTGTCTTCGGAATGAAACAGATGTACGGTACATGGATAGCGCTGAATCCATGCGAGTTTAGGTAAATTGTTGGTACCAAACAAAAAAAATAAAAATAAAAAAAATGTTAAAAAATGGATAACTTTTGTGCAACTAACCTCTGTATGGTGAGCTGGGCTATCCTATGCTGCAGATCGTTGGTACGGTCGCAATGTTGATCCAGCCTGGTGTAGCTCGGTCTGCGAGAGGTGAGAGTCCCTGAGAGCACCGGCGCAGGCGCCAGACCCTGGGCACTGCAGTTGGACCCTCCCCGTGACTCCCTGCAACACAACACGAGTCAGATATTCTGTATGGTGAGCTGGGCTGGCATCCAGCCTGGTGTCTGGGTCTGTGAAAGGTGCCTGAGCACCGGCGCAGGCGCCAGACCCTGGGCACTGCAGTTGGACCCTCCCCGTGACTCCCTGCAACACAACACGAGTCAGATATTCTGTATGGTGAGCTGGGCTGCCATCCAGCCTGGTGTCTGGGTCTGTGGAAGGTGCCTGAGCACCGGCGCAGGCGCCAGACCCTGGGCACTGCAGTTGGACCCTCCCCGTGACTCCCTGCAACACAACACGAGTCAGATATTCTGTATGGTGAGCTGGGCTGCCATCCAGCCTGGTGTCTGGGTCTGTGGAAGGTGCCTGAGCACCGGCGCAGGCGCCAGACCCTGGGCACTGCAGTTTAACCCTCCCCGTGACTCCCTGCAACACAACACGAGTCAGATATTCTGTATGGTGAGCTGGGCTGCCATCCAGCCTGGTGTCTGGGTCTGTGGAAGGTGCCTGAGCACCGGCGCAGGCGCCAGACCCTGGGCACTGCAGTTGGACCCTCCCCGTGACTCCCTGCAACACAACACGAGTCAGATATTCTGTATGGTGAGCTGGGCTGCCATCCAGCCTGGTGTCTGGGTTTGTGGAAGGTGCCTGAGCACCGGCGCAGGCGCCAGACCCTGGGCACTGCAGTTGGACCCTCCCCGTGACTCCCTGCAACACAACACGAGTCAGATATTCTGTATGGTGAGCTGGGGCTGCCCATCCAGCCTGGTGTCTGGGTCTGTGGAAGGTGCCTGAGCACCGGCGCAGGCGCCAGACCCTGGGCACTGCAGTTGGACCCTCCCCGTGACTCCCTGCAACACAACACGAGGCAGATATTCTGTATGGTGAGCTGGGCTGCCATCGAGCCTGGTGTCTGGGTCTGTGGAAGGTGCCTGAGCACCGGCCAGACCAGGTACTAGAGTACCTGCAGAATCTGCAGCCTGGGCAATAATGCAGTTTGGACCCTCCCCGTAACTCCTTGCAACACAGCATGAGACAGATAGTCTGCATGGTGAGTTGGGCTGCTCATCCAGCCTGGTGAGATGGGTGTGCAGGAGGTGAGAGTGCCTGAGAGCACCGGCGCGGGTGCCATTCCCTGGGCACTGCAGTTAGACCTTCCCCGTGACTGCTTGCAATACAACATATGTCAGTCTGTACTCAGTCTGTATGATGAACTGGGCTATCCTGTGCTGCAGATCGTTGGTGTGATCATATAAACATACTGGTAAAAGATTTTATCACGTAGCAGCTTCATGCTGAGTCACTGCGATCAAACGTGAAAAACCACAATTACCACACACACGTGAAAAACCACTTTATGAGTTCAAATAAAAGTTTATCATGTTTCTGTGTTCTTGGTCCAGTTTATGTGACCCAACTTTTGGGATTTCAACAGTTATTTTGAATGACTGACATGTTTGAGAACAGCTACAATTATTGACAGTTGCCAGATGATTGCCCCCCGTTAGTGAATTGAAACCGGTAGTTCATTAACGAAACTGGAGCATCACAACAGTAATATTTTAATTTAAATAATTTCAATAATCTAACGATTTTGTTAGTCATTGGCACAGCATAGTGTAAGGCAAACACTTTTAATGTATTAAACTTACTGCAGCATGTCTCCGTGTCTTCTGCTCTTGTTGTTGCGCAGGTAGCAGGCCAGCAGTGCGATGGCGAACACAGTGACTAAGGCACAAGCACAGCTGACGGCGACGTACAGGGCCGAGGATGCCTCCGTCTCCGTCCTGCCCACCACCACCTCGCTCTCACTGTGTGACGACACATCTGGACACAAGAGATACAAAAGATCAGCACAGATGCAACAGTAATTAAGTATGTTAGGTTTTAGTTATGGTTTGGTTTTAGTTGAACATTTGCTGGTCTACGAATCTTTACAGAATATAGGATTTCTGTGCATGAACAATCCCTTTATTAGATTGCTTCTGAGGAATTTATATTGCAAATTGTATTATGTTGTCTTATTGTATTGGTGCATCATTATCTACAGTACTATTTTGATGGATTTTAGGATCAATTTGTGACCCACTTGCCTTTGCCAATGAGCCTTCAATGGCAAATATTAAATACAATATTTGACGAATAACATTGGATGGTGAGAAGACCAGTATTTGGAAGATTAACTCTCAAAGTTTAAGGTTCAACTAACATTGATTGCCAAAAACAGTATAAGGGCCATGCACTGTCCACAAAGTTATAGAAGGGTGAGTTATTTTTCACCAATTTTATATTCAATCTGCTGTCCCCACAGTAATTGTATAAATTTACTCGCCTACGGCTCCGCCATTGGCCACTGCACATGGCAATGTTGACAGCCAACTTTGTTTTCTTTTGACTTTCCTTAGTAAAAAACCAAGTTTAAAAACTCACGTGTGGGAGGACCCCTGAGGCAGATCTTGACCCGCTTGAAATTGAGCCTGGTGACATTGTTGTTGGCTCGGTTGAGGGTGACGTTGATGGAGATGAGCACGTCCACCTCTGCGGCGACGACCCCCGTGCAGGGCAGCTCCACCGCGAACGTCTGCACCACGGTCGGCACCGAGCCATGGTCCGAGATGTTGAGGATGGGCGCTGCCAGCGCCTCAGGGTTGGACACCGTCACCGCTATCGAATATGGCAGCTGCGACACAAACAAAGCACCACTGTTAGAATCTATAAAGAACTATATATGTACATATAAGTTGCTAGTGTGATTCTATTTTTATTGAATTTTAAATTTAAACATCTAGGAATTTTATTTTTATATGGTGTTTTTAGCCACATGGAATCAGAAGAAGCTGGCTCCAAGACTGGAAAAAAATCCTGTTTTCATACTACAATCCTTCAAAGTGCCCATGTTACCCTTAAGAGGGGGTTAGGGCCGCCAGGTTGGATTTATTTCCCATAAGAGCAATGCTAAATTTGTCCCTGGCATTTGTTATATAATTTCTTTATCTTTTGTCCGATTGGTTCAGAATAAATAGCGTTTGAATCCCAATTAAATTCACTGTTCCTTTTGTGAGATCAATTCTTTGTAAGTAATTTATAAAATTCTGTAGAAATTGTTTTAAAAGTAGAAAAAAAACTCTTGCTTTGTTGTTTCAAGTTAGTAAAAAACTTGCTTCTTGCTTTGTTGTTTAGTAAAAAACACAAATTTTTATCAAAAATTCCTCTTGCAAACCAAATCCGCGTTGATGAACCCTTTATTTTGAGGTATAAACCATTATTTTCTGATTAAAAATAAAAATTATTGGGTTTTGAGTTTAACATTGCTTTTATGAGGGAAAGGCGGAATCTGGATTGACTCCAACGCCCTTAAGGACTTTTTTAGCGCCTTAACTGAACATAATTTATGATAACAGTAGACATAAACCAATGTGTAGACTAACATTTTCAACCTATGTCGTACATCTAAATTTAAATACTCATTCAAAATATACACAGGATTATTGAAATTGTTTTTAAGCCAGAGCAAATCTGTATTGATTTATAAAGTACCGTATAGTGGGTGTTATCTTTAGTTAAAATTTATTGGTAAAACATTTTGGTGCAGTAAATCATGATTTGGTTATTAGGAATGAATTATAGATAATTATTAGAGATTAAGAATGTGGTACTTAAAAAGTTTTATTTTGTTACGCTTTTTCCGAAGGAATACAAGCAGAACTCTTATGCAAAATTAGATTCAAAAGCACTTTGGTACTGTAGAGAAGCAGTGTTATTAAATCATTTCCGTTTTCGCGTTATCCCAGTGGGTAGATGGGGTGTGAAAGCCAAGGGAGAGAAAGTTTGTCTCGAGAGCGATGATTTATCTCAGGGTGCTAAAACTTGGCACACAAAATTATCTCTGGGGTTGAAGGGACGGGTAAATGTATTCCCTCTGCTTCTTTCATCAAAGGAAGAATTCTCGACTTTTCTGCCAACATCAGTTTTCATCTTCAGCGCTCACAAGAGAAAATCACAGCTGAGACGTAAAATGACTTATAAAAATTGCGTTTTATACTGCTGGAGATAAAAAGCCGCGGTAAATAATTTCGGTAGGTCTCGAATTTTTATACAGAAATTCATATTTTCTCTATTTTGTATAACTTTAACAACTTTTCTTGATTTTTTCAGACTTAATTAAATCAGCTACGCTACAATACAAAGAAAAATAACGGAAATAAATACAAAGACGTTAAGTACAAGGTCAACTTGGACCTGCGGATACGTCCCTCATCTCCCACCAAACTCATCTGTCAAATCGACAACTATGTCGGCGCTGCTTCAAACGCGACTTCCCTCCACACCAATTAAATCCGTCACTGTCACTGTCACGGTGCTCCGATGACGTTCCCGCCACAATGCGCAGTGCTGCCACCACACAAACACCGAGCTGCGCAGTGCTGCCAATCGCCGCGCATGCGCCGGCCGGTCACTAAATCAGCTGTGATTGTAGTATGACAGCTGGGAGTTGACGTGGGAAAAACGACGCAGACTGCGCGGGCGTGATTGCTGAAGAGTCGTGCTGCTTCCGTTTGACCGACGGTTGTTTTATGGAATCGTTCCCATCAAATAGATCCGTCGTTTGACTGATGATATCTTAGTGTGGCTGGTAGTAGACCTATCTCCAGCAACAGCGTGGTAATTCAAGGCTTCTGCAGTTATTTTTATTTTTTTATCTGATCTAAGGCTAAGGAGTTAGGACCGGACAATGTAATTTTTTTGTAGGCGGTTTTTTAACAGGTAGTACAAAAGGGCTAATCTCTGTTTATGAATAGAGATAAATTAGTTATTTATTCTATATTTCATTATATATTTCAAATCGAACAATTAAATACTACTATGGTCTACTCTTATAAAGTAGTTAAAACATAATAAAGGAAAACTAACTCCCAAGTATCATTCAAAATCCACCCATTATTAATTTACCTTGGAGATGAAGAATAAGCGTGTTAGAAAGATTTTTTTCTCATTAATATTTAAACAAATAATCCGATCAATCACAAGCATGCTACTTTAACTTTATATGTCTTCAAAACAAGTGATTGTTGAAGGTTGAAGTACTTTAAACAAAGCCGCTCCCTTTGAAAATTCGCTTTATAAAAATGAAAACTGATTTTCCATGCTACCGGGACGCAATAAGGGCATTAGGGGGGAACGTTTCGGTTATGATCCCCGTAAATAATCCTAATTATTTTCCATTTCAGGGGTTGCCAAGAAGCAGATGTGAACGGAGCGGTGCGTCGAGCCCCAATCTTAATTAGATCTTATTCTATTTATAGGCACCGAGGTGTTGAGTCGGAATGCCCCCTTTGTTTAATAACAAAGAAAAGAATTCTTGAATGCCGCCAGCAATTTTTAATTTAATCGAACAGACTTTTAATTTCCGGACGTTATTTCATAATAAAAGGAATCTAAAAATTACGATTTTAACCCGGTGTTTGGGCCGGCATTCTATGTTTACTAATTGTGGAAACGCTTAAATAGTTTCCCTATGAATTATTAAATTTATATTTGAACTGAAAAACCACACATAACACAATAGTATATTTCGTCACAAGGGCCGAAAGTGGCGTTTTGCCGGCCCCGAGATCGTGTTTCAAGTTCGAGACGAAGTCGAGAACTTGAAACGATCGAGGGTTGGCAAAACTCTTTCGGCCCGAGTTCCGAACGATATTTTTCATCACACTACACAATTCAATAAATTCTAAACAAGTGAAAACATTTCTTTTTCGTTCATAACAAACAAAACTTAACATCATCTAACCTAGTGAGATGCACTGCTTGAGTTTCCGGTTGCTAGGCAACCAATTCATTTCATTGTTGCAGTCACATGTTTTTGTGATACAACGTGTTGTGAATGTTTTTATGTAAGGTCTAGGCCAGCTGATTTTGCAGGCCTAGGCCGGAAAATTTGGCCGGCAAAACAGGTGTTTCGACGGTAGAAACGAGGGTCGAAAACAGGTGATATCGATGTAGTGTGATGAAAACAATATTGCTTCCTACATTGTTGTGAGTAGTAAAAGTACCTACAAAATACATCGGATTTTTTAAGTGAGTCCGTCCGTAAAACCAGTCCTGTAACTCTGTAAACTTGGGAACGGCGTTTCAGTCCACTAAAGAGGGCCGCTCCAGTTTTGACAGTCCGTCAGCCCATCGGTTCCGGGCGGGGCCCCAGCGTTAGGCAGTCGATTAGTGCGGAGCGGGAGCGCTCTTTAATGCACTGCATCGAATTTGAATTAATTATGATTGGGCTGTTAGAGGGTCACGCACATCTAGGGGATTCTTGTACCCAGACTCACGCGTTTAAATAATTTCCAATGGACTTAGTCGATGAATGTATAATCACCATAGCACCAGTTTCAAGCTATTACTCCTGCGTTTACTGCATTACGAAACGTACAAACACAGCTTACAAGAATTTACAAAGGGACTTAATAATCTCGTGCGGAGTTTTGACGACCACCTAAATGATTGCGCGCAATTTATCCCTTAAAGCTGATCAAAAAAGCTTACAAGTTACTTTTTTGCGGAGCATGTTTAGACGCAGTTCTTGTTGTCAACTTGTTGACTGTTGTGTCGTGTAGGCTACAAGGAGCGAACACGCAGACGCACGCGCACACACACGCCCCGGGGCAGCTGATTATCTGACAGAAGATCGAATTTATATGTAAACGCAGCGCATGTAGCCGACAACGAAACGGAGAGTGGTTTTTGGTTTCTTCCAGCCGCCCAAAGAAGCCGCGATGTCAAAATTAAAATGCCGAAATCGTGTTGGCAGCTTTTGAATACTAATTGATAATTGCTTCCCTTCCGGTGCCGGCACCGCTGCAAACAAAGCTGCCAATAATTTTATAATGTGATATTTGTGAATCAAGTTTAAAAAGTAAAATAGTTTTTTTACTGTCAAAATCGTTATTGATTTAAAATCGGTCCCTAAAATCTCCATTATTTGACAGCCTAACATGGATGGGAAGTAGGTTAACAATTTTATGTACCTAATCAAACCCAGAGGTAAAATAAAATTAACTGCAGGAAAAAAAGAATTTTTCAATCAAAAATTAATGAACAACTGGGAAAATTATTTAGCAGTAAGAAGTTGAACAAATGAATAAAAACTATGTACACAGATCACCGATACCTATTATAGCATAAACTACGACATACTAATGCAAGTACACACTGCATATTCCCCAATAAAAAAAATCATCAAATAAGTTTTCTTTACTGGCTTGCGTATGTTTTAAAAGCAAAGAAGACTTTCCAGTGGAGAATGTATTAGAAATTTACTCGGTGGTCTACAAATTTGCGTTTCCTATTAAACCTAAATTGCGAGCGCCAACAAAACATAATGAAAACAAGAGTTCACGAGAGGACTTTACAACAAAAACACGAGGGCGCTAAATAAAGAACTAATGAAAATAGAGGTAGACAGATGATACAGAGGTGGGGGAGTGAGATTTTTAATTCAGCAGCGGTTACGCGTTGTCTTTGAAGTCCTAACGCCCCCAGTCGCGTTCTGTTTGCTAATTTCACCCCCAGTAGTTTCTTCTCTGTGCCGTTAGACTGCGCTTCCAGCTGTGTAAAACGTATTACTGGCTAAAATACTTCATACCTTTTGAACCCTAAAGCACAGGGGATTAAGGTCGGTTTATTGTCAATCCCGCTTAATCGAAAATATTCTTAAAGTAAATAAAAATCTAAAACATGAAGCTTATGTAAGATTTTTAACAATTTATCGACTCAAATTTCTAACCGTATTCAGTACACATTAATGGTTTTACCAATAACTGTATGTCTTTAGCAAATATTTTATTGTTAAGTGAAATCTTTACTTATTTAATACGCGACATGTATTTTTGTACAATGAACTCCTCCTGCAGTTTTCAACCGCTTTTAATTATTTTTTCATCACACTACATCGATATCACCTGTTTTCGAACCTCACTTCTTCCAACGAAAATTTTCCGGCCTAGGGCGGTAATGGAAACGGTAGCGGAGAAATATAGAATATTAGAAGGTATTTAACAACAACAACAACAACAACAACAACAAATAACAAATCAGTGACGTAGATAGTATAGTTCAGTTGATAGCAACGGTTAAATATGTATTACGTAGATGGGTAAACAGTGCTTTTCCATTGGAATCAGCTGTAGTTAGTTACCGTTAGAGTATTAGTTTTGGTGGCCTTAGCTGATGTGAAGTGGTTGCCTAGCAACCCAGAAACTCAAGCAGTACATCTCGCTAGGTTAGTTGAAGTTGAGGTTACGTTTTGTTTGTCATGAACGAAAAAGTAATTTTTCACTTGTTTAGAATTTATTGAATTATGTAGTGTGATGAAAAATATCGTTCATAACTCGGGCCGAAAGCGTTTTGCCAACCCTCGATCGTTTCAAGTTCTCGACTTCGTCTCGAACTTGAAACACGATCTCGGGGCCGGTAAAACGCCGCTTTCGGCCCTTGTGACGAAATATACTATTGTGTCATTGGATATAGCAAGTAAATTGGTAAATATCCATCCAAACGGAAGGACCCTGCAAGCCTTTAAAGTTTTTCATTTCCCCATAAAATTATCATTAATAAGTAAATTAAAAATGTTCAACTCTAACAGCTTTAACGAGTAAAAAAGCACCTACACCAGCGAGGCCATCTCTTCCTATCAAAGAGTTATGTTAAACCATGGGGGATACACTGGTTAACGAACTGCATTAAATATGCCTAGTAAATTTATCTAAACTAAATTTCTCGATTTCGAGCAACCAGTATACTGGTTTTTACTAAGCCTAACTGATAATACTTAGATCCAATATTTATTTTTCAAAGCTGATGAAAATGCGTACTATAAATTTAAGCAGTTCCTAATATTACATCATCGAACAGTGTATAAAACTGAGGGCTGGTACTTAGCTACTTTAGGGTACCTTGTTTAAAACTAAAAGAACATTTTCGAAAGACATTGCAACAGCTTTCTCAACACGACATGGTGTAAAATATAAAAGGCCGATGTAAAAGAGGCGAGGCAAAGTAGATCAGAGCACAAATTTGGACCGTGGCCAGGAGGGTGGGGAGGGGGGAGAGTGGGACTTACGGCTGCAGTTTATGCTACAGCTACAGTTTACAGTTTATGTTATGCCGGGGCCTACCGCACCACAGCAGATACTGGTGACACTATACACTGGATCTGCCTGCAGTGAACAGTTAGTTACTGCGCGAGATATCATGTTTACTGCCCACATGAGCGTGGTAAAACCTACTTCAACCGAGTCACTGCGTTACGACGGGGAGGGGCATTTTAATTTCTAATAAAAAGGTTAGAAGTAGTAAAATATAACCTAAATTTTGGACGGTAAATACAGAACATATTTTATTCCCGAGTCGTTCGTAAAATATTTATTAATTTTAGTAATAAATAAGGCGAATGACTTCATATTACAATATTGTTGGGGGACCACATTTTAATTGTAATTTTTTAATGGAAGTACAGTAAAATATTAAGATAGATTTTCGGCATGCATAAGCAGAGATCCACCTTACCGTAAAAATTGGAACTCATTTTGGCGTTTGTATATAAGATCAAGAAACAACAACTGTTCATTTAAACCGTATATTTTGGAGACTGCTGGCTAAAATGCTGTAAATCCGTATCAGCCATTAGTAGAAACCATAAAACCAAAAACTTATTAGAAACTAAATTTTTTCCGTTCTCTAATGACAGTGAATGATAGAGATCTCAGTTTTGTGTGTGTTTTGAATAAACAAAAGTGTCAGGTTTGAATAAATAAAGTAGAGTAACTTAGAGTTGATGTAGGCTGCTACGTGTTCAAATTTTCACACAATTTCAAGAAAAAATCATATTTCCGAAAAATATTTCAGGAGTAAGACACAAAAACAAAGACGAGTTTCTTCCTTGATGCTAATCACCGATTAACCTCACACCAAACATTTAAACAAGCCAAAATATGCAACAATGCGAGTCTAGCGATGGCGTCGCACTTGATAAACGTTTAATTGACATTCCTCGCCAAAACCGGCGGTGTTTCCCGGTAGCGCACCGTGACAAGCGACATGAATGGCTCATCACGACAACCGGTTGACGGTTCCGCGTACTACAGACCGGACCGGTCCGCGGATGCCGCGCGTGCTGAGCATCGCGAGATGGCAAAAACCGAGCTAATGTCTCACTCTGTCTCCGTCGTCTCCGTGCATCGCGGTGAGTGATGGACTGCCCGGCAGTCGCGACGGTGCGGCTGTTGCCACTTCCAGGGCAATTATTGTCTCGTGTCCACAATTGAGGGGGTCGGTATGTGGCGAATGCTGTCGCGATATGTAGAGTCTGAGACAAGACGGACCTATGAAAAGTTATCATAATTTAAAACATAGATAGTGTCTCATATAGAGAATTTGATGAGACAATAGCGTGATGGTTAGTGGAACAGCGTATTGGTTAAGTGATGTCTTTGAGCTCGAATTCTCTCACTGCTTAGTATATAATGGCAGGGGCAGGGGGATTGAACTACAAGGCTTTATATGTCCTAGGACTGCATCGTTTCCATAGTTTCTCCAGCTTGATTATGACTCCCTTCTCCGTAGTGTTAACCAGGATATCAACATTAAAAGCCTAGAAATAATGTAAAAGAATTGTGTAGGAGTAAAACAAAACTCTGTTAAATTCGGTTCTGATAAAAAGATATGGAAAACAAATGCAGTAAATTTTAAATTTTAACAGTAAACTGTACTTTTATTTTTTAGTGTCAACACTCTGATTAATATAATCAATGAGCCACAATAATTAAAGCTAGTAAATTACCCGACGTTCAAAATGACATTTCAGTTAAATAAAAGCCCGACTTTCAAGAAGGCAATGAGTGTAAGAGTCGCAGTCGGCTGGGAAACAGTTTTCCTCCGAGAGTGGTTACAGAGCCAAAGCCTACACCCGGAAGCAATTTCGTCCAATTCCAGTGCGCTACTGCCCCTGGCCCTGGCGTCCCGAGTCACCCCCTACCACCAACCCCCTTCCCCTTCCATCAACTGAGTAACACAAACGTGCAACTTACGCAGTATTGTCGACTTGGTGTCTTATTTCTTAATTTTTAGTCGATGGAACAGAGAATTATTTGCTTACGAAAAATAGCCCTACTATTATTGGGTAACAATAGGTTTCGCTTATTAAAAAGTTAGACTTTGTGAAAAATAATGTTGATGGAATGACCTCAAATATAAAACGCGATTATAAAAGGTCTGGATGAAGTATTCTTGGTAATCCATATAGTAGGCCTATGTTTAATCCATCTATAATGTTTAACATAGTATTGCAGTTGATTACTGTACGGTATTTTAATACACATAGACAAAATTAATGAGTAGGTCTAACCTACATAAAAAATATTTTCCTGTAATTTAAAAATGAAAAGTGTATAATTCACAAAACCTCGCTTATTTAAATTAATAACTTTCCAAGGTATATAAATTAAATCAATGGTAACTACTATGACACAAAAGCTGGAAACGCAATGATGTAAACGGTGAAGATGGCGAATTTGATCAGACAATGAGAGAGAATCAATACAACGACCTGGAGTATGCTTTGTTCATTAATCAGACTAACCATTTGTCTTATGTGGCGAGGAGGAACCTGCTTCATTCTGATAAGTTACCTGTGGTTTGGCTTTTCCGTGTTGTCTGTGCTGTTAAATCATTATTGTTTGAAAATGTTTGTAATTTAAAATATTTGTACAGTAATTTGATTTTTTTTTTATTTACTAAATGATGAGGAGGTTTTTTGTACGTAAATTTCTAATAAAATACCACGACCATATTATTAGAAGCGATAAAATTAATAACGTATTACCTAATATTAGTCAATAGCAGTGTTACATTCGCAATATATTAGTAAAAAAATATTTAATAACTTTTTAATTACCATTTTTCACGTGTTGTAATTTTACAAAATTTCACAAATAAAGTCAACAAGTGTTGACTTTAGTGTTGTTGACTTTATATTTGTGAAATTTTTTTAAAAAATATTCGATATAAAAAATTGTGTTAGTAGTAATTAAGGTAAAAATACTGATGTAGAATTTTTTTAATATTATTTTTATTGTCAACTACAAAACAATCCAAGTGATAACAGGAATGTGGTGTGAGAGCTAGTGGAAGGTGTAGGGAGCGGTACAGAAGCAGTAAGTGGCAGATTGTCGTTTATGACTTGTTTATTGGTGTTGGTGTTTCACAACGGCGTCCCAACAGAGAGTACTGTAAATGTTGCCTTTATTGCCGGCCAGGAATGTTGTTACACTTTTATAGCCGTGTAATAGAAAAATTACTTTCGCAAATGTTTGGAATTTTTGTCTCCAAGGTGTGTTTATCCTATTGCTCGTTGACGTTCCACTAGTGGTAGATAAGGGAGGAATTTTGTGTAAAAGCAGAGCATAAAAATAAGTCTTCAAGCCTGTTTAATATGGTAATAGTAGTCTACACCTTGAAGGACGCTTTTAGCTTCTAAACCCCATCTAAGACCACAAGGGGAATTATTTATTGAAATTTTATACGTACCAGAAAGGCAGTCCTGTTGAAAAAACTCAAACCATGCCTCAGTATTCCCCTGTATCGGACTATTTTTTTAATATTAATTCAAAAAACCTGATTTCTTGCAAATAAGTGTTGGATTCAATCCATTCTTCCTGTTACAACAATGGAAATAAATTTTATTAGCAACAAAATCGCAACAGTTCGAAAAATCTAGTTACTTTTAACGTTATTAATAATGGTTTTTCAAACTTTCAAGGTAGAGCCACAATGTAACTACTGGGTTAAACAAAACTATTACCAGATGCCATAAAATCAGTTGAAACATAGCATCCGAAACAGGCAATTCAACAAAAAAATAAAATTCAAGGTAACAATAGAGGAGGTGAGAGAAGTTGGCTGGAATGGCCGCTAGCCGCTAAACTGATGCGGCCTGCGCTGCGACAGTTGGGTTTTTCTGTCCGTGAACGGAATTGGGTGCAAATTGCGTGTAATACTTTGCTGCCGGGGTTTTACTGTTTCATCTTCTCGGAAAAGTTCGCAAAGCTAAACCGAGCGACGAATTGCGAGGGCTACTGATAACCATCTCTAAGAGAAGGGATTTGAAACAAATCCATCAATAATTGTTCTTTGATACTTTTTACGCCATTTACATAGATTAGGACACTATAAATTTGAACTTTAACAGACCTACAGTGATTTTATATCTTAATTATGTTACTTTGAGTTTATTAGTATATGTTACTACACGGTATATTAAACAATATAGTTGCTAAATATTATTTCACTAATAACAATTTTAATCTGTTTCGGAGATCATTCGAATCCCTTTAAAAAATGAATTAATAATTAAATGTAAATAAAAACTACCAGTAATAGATTTTAATCGTTTAGAAGTTTATGCACTTAAAATAAGACCTCTTGTAGAGCCATTAGGAGACTACAGTAGGCCTTACCGTTCTATAATTTTGAATAGCCTATAGGCTACCGTACAAAAACACGTAGAAAAAATTGGAAGAGTAGCCTAATATTGGTAAAATGTAGAAAATACTGCGTACAGTACATAACCTAGAACTATTGAATAAATATAGTTGTTTATTTTATGAGCAAACCACCCAAAGAAACCAGTTTAGGGTTAAACTATTTTATGCAGGCACGAATAAATTCCATAAAAATAATATTCTCCATTGACTGTGAAATGTAAGTGTTATGTTTAGTTATGCTCACCGGTCTGCCGGCGAGGCTCTGCCAGGTGAAGTGCAGGCCGCCCAGGTGGGCCGGCACGGGGACCACGAAGTTGAGGGCGTACTCGTTGAGAACTCCATCGCGCACATAGAACAGCTCCGCTTGCAATCCTGCCAACAGACACAACATTGTTCATATGCGTGCAAACATTCAAAGTTTATGTAGGCTTGATCAGATAAATGAAATACATTTATGTTACACAATATAGTGGAAGAAAATTTTATTTCCCTAATCTGTTAGAGCTAACGCTCTTAAAAAAGATTTCGCTAAACCCACAGCGCACAACCTAAGGGGATAGAACATGATTTCCCCATTGTAACTTTGCGAGAACCTGCAATCAACACAGCGTACTGCAACGAAAACAACTTGAACAAAAATAATAATTGTAAGCTTGTCGAAAAACTTGGAACGAAGCAACAACCGTAATTATCGCAGCGGAGATATTTTGTAAACGCAAAAGTTTTCCATCGTCGGTAATGAAAGAGTTTAAGTTGTAAGAGTTAGCCCTGATTGAGGTCGCAACTTTGCAAAGTGGTCTGAAGCTTCTCGAGTTCAACTTTCTAATTAAGTTTCGGATCACACTGACAGAAACCTGATAAATTTAATTTCTCCTCTTTCTTTGATTGCGATTCATCTTGCCTCATGGATCGGAGTGATTTAACCGTCTTGTTGCAAAGGGATGGCGTCTTGATTGCATAGCTGATTAGAGGGTACTAATTTTCCTTAGCGATGATTATTTCGGAAGACGATTAATGTGATTGGCATTAGCTTTATAATTAAAACGAACATGAGCATCTAATCGTGTAAATATGAAACTTTCTGTGATGGTTTATAATATGATGAATGAAGAAAAAAAAAACTTTCACCTACATGGTAGAAGTCTGCTGACTAATGTGTTTTGGATATATTTTACTTCCTGGAATGTTTAAACATCTGTTTAAAAAGATCTAAATATTTTAGAGACGCATTTCTAACTCTATGTATATATAATAATGTAGGCCCAACAGGTCATAAGTGGGAGCAATCCAATAATTTCGTCGATGACGCTCGTTAGTCCTCATTCAGAAATACCGTTCCGTCAAAAATCCAAACAATAAATATGCCTGACCATAGCAATAAGAGACTCCAGCACAAGCCATTCCACTGGTTGGTCGGATCGCGGCCACGGCAGATGGAAAGGTTATTGCTGGCAATTACACAGCGAGTGAGCGCCAGGGCATCGCCAGTCTGATTTCGTTGCGCACGATTTGTTACTCAACACCTCTAGCCGGCTGTCTACTCCACTTTGAGGGTCAAACACTCGGCTGGTTTCTGGTTTACATTCACTCGAGCTCCAATACACCCGCCTCCTAACTGGCGCGGATTGCTGGAAACATTTCGTAGACATCACAAGTAATTTCTCACTCGGTGTCGCAGTCTATTAACCTGTTATATTACAAAAAAAAAAAAACGGAACAAAACTAGACAAATGACTACTGTATAGACGTGTACGACTTCTCCTTCGATTGAAGACAGTAGAATAAGTTTGATCGGCTATGATTAATGTTGAGACGAAATCTGACAAGGTATTAAGTAAATAAGTCTTATAACGAGAAAATTATAGAAATTAATGATACTGGATAACAAAGATAAATTAATTTCGCATATCGTATTATAGTAGTTCTTTAATTGACAATACAGTATGGAATACACCATTGGTATGGCTTCGATCCATAAAAATTTAGTTTGATACCTTCATGATTATTCTATAAATATGTGTTACGAGGTGGCCCGTGCGCAAATTGCGCATTTTATGATTCTGTATGAGTGAAACTCACCTACAGTACGTGAATGTTGATTATGAAGTGACAGAGATCTATTTTTGTTTACTGTCTGGCTTTTAAAATTCATCTGAAGGTAATCAGCTGTTAAACTACAATTCACATTTAAGAACTTGCAATAAAAGTTGGTCAAAATTTTAAAGCGCCCTCTAGAAATTAAACAAAGGCGAGGGGGGCGAAGCCCGAAACAATATGACCTTTTTAATTACGATTCGTCACTGCGGTATATCCTAAGCTTTAAAATGACACCTCAATCTTAAAAATCGGTTCAGTAGGTCGAGAGAAAAAGGGACGTAACAGACGAAACCCTTGTAGAAATAAGAAGATAGATTTCATAATTTTACTACTTTATTGATTCAAGTTTGCGTATCAATAGGCCTATCACATCATCAGTAGGATTACCGGTCAACCAGAAGGGTGTTTTGTTGTAATTAAAACAATAATGATGATAAAATTAAAGCAAATATATTGTTCAGTGCAGAATTATAAGATAGGCTACCAAGGTGGGTAGGTAGGTGGGTTGAGCGACTCGAGCGTCGGGGGCCAGCTGTTCAGCTGTTGTGGTCCTTTGTCGCCGCGGCATCGCCACCGCAGGATCAGATACCAGTGTCCTGCGTCCTGCGTCCTCCTGGCAGGACAATGCGCCTATATGCAGATGCCGGCCATAAATACACAAGGTGTCCAGCTTAATTGGTATGGAGGTATGCGTCGCTACTGTGTGCTAACCTGCGACCGGGACCTACCATTCATACACCGCCGCGACACCAGCGCCCCATGCGGTTGGCAGCGACACTAACGCACGGTTAATTAACCGGCGGGGTAATTGAAATCTACTCTCGGCTATTGTAGTCGATATTGGCTTTGGAGCTGGCGATTGGGAAGCTTGTTCGAGATGGGGTGAGTATACTGTCACAATGTATACATAATTATGTTGTTTAACTTTAAATTATCTGTAAGCCTATTTTGTTTGTAGTTTGTAAGTAGGGACCTACAAACCCTAAAACATGTAGCATGGTTATTTTGGATTATTAAATCATTAAATTACGTTGGATGGAAAAATATTATCGGACATTGAATCTTAAGAAAAAAAAACTACAGACTACAAACGCCGTTAAGAGAATATTTACAAGGTTTTTGTGTTTTATATGTAAGCCATATCGTTATGTTATTGCAGGTTGAGCACGACTATGAAAATGGAAATAAAACAAAATAAATATATGTACGCTAAATTACACTGATTGAACAAAAGCGCTAAATGAATAAATGAATAAATGATTTATTTCCTCAAAGAACAAGTACAAGTAACAAAATTGTAAATTAAACTCTAAGGTATTTCCAAACACAAGATAACAATCTGTTACAATAAAGAAAATATAAAATTCCAAGAGGAAAATAGGGTCCCAAAGGCAACGCCTGATTAGGGATTCCATCAACTAAAATTAACATTAAAGATAAGAGTTCATGGTTCGGTGGCAGACTCTAAACCTAAACATAATTAATGGTCCCAAATTTTATTAAATTATAGTTACATTTTATGGCTATAAAACGAAAAAAATAAATCTAAACTTATCCTTCGTGAATTTCAAAATAACAGAATCCACAAATGTGAAAACAGTTTTTTTTTTATAAAATGGTTGGTTTACAATCTACTAAACTAAAACATTAAAACATATAATAATTTTTTCAATTAACAGCATTATTATACCATATTATACTGATATATTAAAGAATCATAATTTATTACAACTAATTTATTGAACAGTGGTAAAAAGGTCTTCCACAACGCTTCTGTCCATGTTTATAAGCCAAGTTTTAACACTCGAAAGGAATTTATTTAATTTCTTAATGTTTTTTATGTTCTGTGGTAATTTATTAAAAAGTCTAGGAGCTGTGTAGTTAAATGTTTTTTTGTAATATGTTACATTTGGTTTTGGAACTCTAAAATGACAAGCATTTCTAAGACCTTGTCTGTAAAAATTAACATCTGAAGGTAAATTGCCACTTGTTAAGTAAAAAGCTTTTAAAACTTTAAAAATGTAAATGCAACGTAATGGCAAAATTTTCAAACAAACAAAACATGGATGAGATGGCTCTCTTGAGCTTTTCCCCAGAATTAATCTTATGTACCACTTTTGAATGTTTTCCACAGGTCTTATTGTTGATTTGTATGTCCCACCCCAAGATATTATGGCATATTCCAACCTACTATTAACCAAAGCAAAGTATAAACAACGCAAAGTTTGGATTGGGCAAATGTCTCGCAGGTAGTAAAAAAGTCTAATCCCTGACATGAGTTTAGATTTTAATTTAATAATGTGTGTTTTCCAGCTTAATTCACTATCCAAGATTACACCCAAATATTTTACTTCTCTGATTCCCTTAATTTCCGAGCAATTTGCACAAGTTTTAAGCTTATTTAAACAATTTAAACATTTATACATAATTTGATTGTTGAATTCAATAACTCCCCTTAAACTAAAATTAATGCAGTTAGTTTTCTGAGTGCTGAGAACCAATTTATTTTTACAAAACCACCACTTCAAATTGTCCAGATCAATTAAAATTTTTCTTTCAGATTCATCCCATGTATCACTTATATAACAGAGGGCCGTGTCATCCGCAAATGCGGTGATTTGGCCATTTAACGAAGCATTGCAAAGGTCATTTACATATATAAGAAACAAAGTCGCCCCTAATACCGATCCCTGGGGGACCCCATGCCTGATCACACCCATTTCACTCAAAACATCGTTGATTTTTACACATTGTCTTCTGTTGCTTAAGTAGCTGGTAAACCAAGCATGTGCTACCCCACGAACCCCACAATCGTATAATTTTTCTAGTAAAATGGTATGGTTGACGGTATCAAAAGCCTTTTGTATATCAAGGAAAAGCCCACTCACACATTTACTACTATTAATCCCTTCATTTATTTTGTTGATAAAATCTAAAAGAGCCCGTTCTGTGTTCATTCCCACCCTAAACCCATACTGATTGACACTAAAAAAATTTATTCTATTCAAAAAGTTAAGAAGTTTTTCTTTCATAAGTTTTTCTATAATTTTGGAAAAAGTTGAAATTAATGAAATTGGACGAAAGTTAGAACAAATGTTGGGAGAGTTACCTTTATAAATTGGTACTACAACAGCCTTTTTTAAACAGTCTGGAAAAATTCCAGTGCTAAAGCTTAAATTTATAATATATGTAAATACTTCAACAATTCTTGGACAGATACGCTTAACTAAAAATGAGTTCAAACCATCAATCCCAGGTGATTTTCCATTTTTCAAGGATTTAACTACTCTTGAAATATCCTCACAGCAAACCGGCCCTAACAACAAGGATGATCTCTCCTGAACATGTGTAAAATTATTTTTGAACTGAAAATCGTCAAAACCATCCGGCAGTGAGTTATTTTCTATTATTTGATCAGCTACTGAAAGAAAAAAATCATTGAATTCGTTAGCTACAATTTCCGAGTTTGAAACCATTTCATTGCCGATCTGTAAACAAAATTTATCATCCCTGTTGCTCTGACCAGTCATATTCTTAATTGTATTCCATGTAGCTTTATGATTACCAATATTGTTTTCAAGTTTGTTTTTATAATAATTTGATTTGGTTAATTCGATTCTATGCTTCAAATTGTTTCTAAAAGAATTATAGTACACTCTAAATCTATCATTTATTGGTCGGTGCTTTATTTTTTTATATAAACTATTCCTTTTTCTTATCTGACTACAAATATAATCGTTCATCCAAGGCTTTAATTTGCGATTTGCACTATTTATTGTAGTTACTATTTTACACTGCTCAATACAATATTTTATTTTAGCTTCAAATAAATCATAAGCCAAAGAAGCATTATCCTGCCTATAGATATCAGACCAGTCGACATTAGCCAACATATCGTCCAGCTTATCGTAACTGATAACAGCACGAGTAGCCGCGGCGGGCTCGGCGGCAGGGCGGCCGGCCGACCGTAGCCGCAACGACGTCATGTAGTGGTCGGTCACGTCGGCCTCCATCACCGCCGCCTCCACCGCACACGGCCGCTTGTCTCTACATGACATTTTCAAGTAGACATGATCGATACACGATCGTGTCGTAGCAGTTACTCTTGTCGGTTGCGTTATCAGCGCTTCAAACCCATAACCAGCCATCATTAATTTATAATTGTCAACATCGTTATCATCTGTCTTTAATAAATCTACATTTATATCCCCCATTACAATACAATTTTTAATATTTTTGTCATTATCATTTAAATAAGTATTAAATTCATTTATAAAATGCGTTATTGTACAACTATGTAGCCGATAAATAGCAAATAAAATAAAATCATATCCTGAAAAATTAATTTGTAAAACTAAAATATCAGCTGATTTTAACTGTAACTGCTCACTATGTTTAATAACTACAGAATTCTTTATATATACAGCAACCCCACCAGCACGATAACTCTCGTTAGAACATAAAAACAAATCATAACTAGGCAATTTATAAAACATGGCTTCTTCTTTACCAATCCAAATTTCACTAAGTATTATTATTTCTGGATACTCAACTAATACGCTCAGCTCGGCTATAAAACGATCAAAATTTTTGCGCATACTGCGAATATTTTGATGTATCACATAAAAACTAGTTCCTTCCATTATTTAAAATAACTTAATCTTATGAGATTTAAATAGCACAAAATACACATTTCAAATAACAAACTTATGAGAGAAAATAACTGCAATAATTTATTTATACAATATGAATGACTCAATTTACTGATATGCAAAAGATAGATTTGTAAGTTTCATGATATACTAATTATACCAGTCAATGTATGAAGTTAAACACCCTTTCGATGTGACGGTGACAATTTACAGTTGATCGAAGTCGGCTGCAGATTTGATCTCGATCGCCGGCGAGCCTTCGGTGACGCGCATGAGGATGTTGCCGCCCCGGAGCCACAGATATTTTATATTACGCGACTTCTTCACCTCACGAGCTTGTCCAAGGAGTCGTCTTCTTGCTGGAGATAGGGACTCGTTCACAAAAATCGGTTTATCAACTGCAAGTCCAATATGCCTCGTAGAGAAATCACGTTTTTTCTCACGCCTTTTGGTTATTAAAAGTTCTTTATCAATACGGCGCACGAATTTGACAATAATGCCACGTGGTCGAGATGCATTGTCCTTACTGCCGACGCGATGGCATGCGTCAATCATTTCATCGGTAATGCTTACATTTAAAGCCTTCCCAACGTCTTTTACGATTTGAATCACCGACTCATTATTTACTTCCGGAATGCCCTGTAGTTCAACACAGTTCCTCCGCGAGTACTGCTCCAAATCGTCAACCTTTTTTTCCAGATTAATCACTTTGTCCTTTAAAAATTTGTTTTCAGATTTTAGCTCATCTATTACTTTCACAAAGTTTTCAATTTTTTCAATCCCGCTCTGCAAAGTTTCAGTGTTTTCTTCGAGTTTACTATGCAGTAAACCGTACGACTCATTAAAATCACTCACGTTTTTTCTTTGTTCATCTCTTATTTCACTCAGCGCCTTCATAATGTCCTCTAAAGTTATCGTACCTTCTTGTGCACTAGTGTCCAGATGCATACTTTTCCGCCGCACTAAGCCGCACGGTTCACACCTCCAAACGGCGTTCTGCTCCTCCAAATACGCCAAATCCGCTGGAGCCATTTTAACACATTTTGCGTGAAATAATTTTGCACAGTCACTGCACGTTAGTTTTGTCTGATTTTTTTTGATAGCAGATAAACACACTTGGCAATTAGACATAATTAAAAAATATATACAAAGTTTCAAGTTGTTACTAAATATATTAAATAGCGCGGGACACGAGGACAAGCAACGGTAGCCACTACTACACGAGAACACAGATAAGATAACCACACCGCGATACGTCCGCTCCGTTTGAACTCTGACTCATGACTATTTTAGACTATTTTTAGACTCATTGACTATAAATATTTTAGTTATGGCTCATGTGTCTTTCTTTCGTCTTATATAGATAATAGTCTACAAGAAATATTAATGGAAATTCCAATTCGGACTGTGTACCAACAATCGATGCTAATAGTAGAGTCGAAAAAATATTTTTTCTTTTTTTTTTGCTGCCACACAAACGGCTAATTCTGCTATAGCGGCGGCGGCGACGGCAGTGAGCTGAGAATGTCGTGTCAAAGTGGATTGACACCCGCTAATCCTCTGATTGGCTGGCAGCGTCGCGGCTTTGATCTCGCATCGACATCATCATCTGAGCATCTCAGCATCTGGGGTTGACGACGCGACAAGTGAGTAGGTTCAAATACCTCGATACCTCGATGAGTATTAAATCACACATTGAGGTTGATGGACTCTGGAAAACGGTATTGTTGGAATATATTTTGTCTGACTCAGAATATTTTGTTTGACTCAGAACACGAATCAATAAAGATTGGCTGGGTGTGTTTTGTTAAAACAACATATAGCAATAATTTTGAGTAGATGATCGGTGCCAATTAAAGTGGGAAATTAAAAGGGTTTAGGAGTATATACAAGTGTACAAGTGAGGAATATTGTATAGCTACATTATTTTACAAAATCTATTGGTTGTAAGAAGAAACTAAACTTTAAGAGATAAAATATTTGTTCAAGGCAATTTAACTAAAGAAATTGTTTGGAAGCCAACTATGTTAATATGAAAGGTATTTATCGATATTTTTTGCCTTTTCATGAAACGCAGATCCAAATTTTATTGAGGTTCATAGGAGGAGAACTTCAATAAAACAATAAAATTCCATTGTACGTTAAGAAATCTTCAAGAACAATAAACAAAGAGTCTTCTCCGTCTTGCAACAATACATTCGAGTCATCCCCTGGAGCGGAGAAATCAATAATCTTTTTCCACATCCCACACCGATGCTTTTAAAAACTCCCCTGATTGTTTTGCTACCCTTAATGTAAATAATAGCATCGAGGGATAAGGAGGGAGAACTCTTAGCGAGCAGAAGTGGGTCAAACGCGGGAAGAGTTGGGATGATAGACGACAAACGAGGCTTCGTGACAAAGCTAGAAACTTCACAAGCAGTGGTCTATTGTGGATAGATGCGACCGAACAAAGTGGTCATAAGCATTGTTTTGGGGACCATCTGACTTTACCAAGCGTCCCAAAGTAATGTTTCAGACTGCTCGAAAATCGAATTTTAAACAACGATAAAGGTTATTATAGTGACGACCGCATCTTTTTAAGACATTAATTTTTTTTAATGGGAATTTAATGGTTTCAATAAGAAAGCACTACATGACAGAGCGGGTTTGTATATTAGGAGGAATGCGTCGTAGAAAAGAAATTATGTTTCAGTATACTGTCAATACCCACAGTTCTATGGGGTTTCTAGCTTACACAGTTAGATAAAATAACTAAGGAAACTGTTTACAGGAGTAAACTTAAATGGTAAAGTAATTATTGGCAATCACTTATATTATTATAAAAGTATACATCTAAACTCTCGGCAGTTAGCCTACGAGGAACGAAGCTGTATTTTAGCTTGCGACACGTTAATGCAAACCGAAGTGCTTTCATCTGAAATGATACATGTTAATCCCACTGTGCGCCACATTGGGTGGGGGTGAGGGGGGAGGGAGAGGGGAGGGGAATACACTTCATAGCCAAGTGTTGAAACACGTTAAGAGCGAAACATTGTAGTGTCTCTCATGATTAAGTAATTTATGCGAAACAGGCAGATTAAATTAACTGTCTCCGTTCATTAAGAGATTTGCAAACTAAAAGCAAAACTTTGATAATTTAAATAACTAGAAGCGACTGTAATTTTATTTACCTTTATCTAGTGAAGCACTAACAACCAAAATAAAAGAACTTCGGTTTTTAATAAGAATGTACAGAAAGAATTTTATCGCGTTTTAGTACAATTTTACTGAACTAAAAAAAGAGATGTCAAACAAGGTTTAGCACGAGTTATCAGTTCATGCGTAGTAAAGCGAGTGAGGTATTGAGACGGTTTTTAGCGAATGTTTGTTTGGATTATGCAGCTGAGCGCTAAATTTGCATAAACGTGCGGAAACAGACAAGCGGCCCGAGCTTCAGTGCCGACGACCGGCTTGGCCAAACATTGGACATCGGCTATAACGATGTTATTACATTTAACACTATTTAGATTTAAACAGATTTAAAATACGTCAAATATAATTTTTTTACTTATAGTTTGTAATACATTTCCTCCAACCTAAAATTAGTAATAAATATTTATAATAGCAATATAACCCCATAAACTCTTGTGAAAGAGGATTTTAGCATTGCTGAGTTTATACACAGGAACCTAGGCTACATTATAGGCTGATTTGAGTTTAAAGGGCTTAAAATACCCGATCCTTCACCAAACGTCCACTAAATCGAAAATAATTTCTGGCTACGGTCTTTTAAGTGTTAAAGAAACGAGCCGGTTCTACAGATTTACTCATTGAGGCGACTAAATATATCAGTAGTTAAAAGACAAATAAATACCCCCGTCGCAGCAGACCTGCGTACTCAGCGAATTCCCAGTGGAATATCAGATTATTTACTTTCCCCATAAAAAAAACACCATAGGATCGAGTATGTAGGTTTGCTGCCATGGGGTCTTGTTAGAAAATCTAAGTTAATCAATAATTGGTGAATGTAAACACAAAATTGTATTAAGCTCTGGCAATTTTTTATTTTCCCCATAAACCCCATGGGGGTGAGTATGTAGGTTTGCCGCCATATGGGTTTTGTAAGCAAGTATAAGTTAAAAATTATATAGATAATGTACATACCAAATTTGATTAGGTTATGTCAATAAATAAGCAAGATATAGGGTTTTCTTTATGTCCCATAAGAATAACATTGAAAACACATTTTTGGATTTTCCCCGTAACCAGTTATGCTAAGTTAAAAATTCAAAATACCAAATTGTTTGTTTTTAACCTCTTTTAAATGGTCTCAGTTAAAATTGATGGATTTTGAAAATTGAGGTCAAAAAATGCCAAAAACTAATTTTTGACCCCTTTGAAACCCCATAAACCCCCGTTCCCATAACCCGAGAATGCTGGTTCACGAACTCATGAAAATATACCTGGTCTTACACCTTCATACCAAATTTCCCAAAAACATTCAAAAACAAATTTTCCAAAATTCCCTAAAGGGAAATTCGCTAAAAGAGAAAATGCTTTTGTAAGCATGTGTGCGCGAGCTATTGTAACTTTGATGATTTTATTTTTCTCTGCTGTTGAGTGATCCAGAATAATGTTAAGTCAAGGGCGTTTTAGTTGAAAAATAATTTTACGCGCTTGCGCCCACTCTTAGACAGAACTTCATTATCAGTTGTACTACAAAATTTGATAAATTATAGGCGATGTACTGTAAATAGTAGAGTAATTAATTGAATTTATGTTCACATTTTTCAAAACAACCCTTTCAAGTTTGCAGCAACAGCCAACGAAACGCAGAACTAGGAGTACAGTGTAGGTCAGGTCACTGATACGACAGAAAATCGCCCCATAATAGAGCCCGTGGCTGAGGGGAGAAAGCCTGTCTAGGGCGGACCGACAGCGGCCCTCCCTAAATCATCCCGTCCCGGAGCAAATTGATTTTACATGCCTTATAACAAACACGACACGGCGGAGTAGCTGGAAAGCCGCGCTTTTAAAATGTTTCTGACCTTTCATACTTCAACAAGTCGCTACACCAGAGTCTGAAAGCCGGCTTTGTTCTGTTTTACTTAAAGCTCTCTCCCTTCCTTAACGTTGTTTGCTCCCTTCCCTAACTAAGTACAGAACAACTGTCTTTTGGGCGAATGCCTGAGCCATTTAGGAGTTTTTTCTTACCTTTAAAACGTGGTTTTTAACTAAATTTTCATTATGTCGAAATAGTGGGATAAAATATGATGCGGAATGAAACATCGATGTAAGTAAGTAAGGCTCGTAAAATATAAAGCTAATAAAAACTAATATTTTTAATTTTTAAGAGCACAAACCAACATGATTGTGGTTCCATTTTTTTGGGAGGGAACACCTGACAGAATATCGTCAAAGACAAAAAGTAGGTTAAATTAATAGTTTACTGGAGAAAATAAAGGGGAAAGTTAAATCAAAATAACAGCTTCCATATTATTTGAAGGCAGAACGTAGCGCGGTAAATAAAAGAGTGGTAACACCCGCATCCACCATAACGCAGAAATGTAAATACTGAACGTTTAAACATTAAACAATACTAAATGCATCTATTGAACTAGAAAACAAAAAATCGGCAACGCATTAATCAAAAACACACAACATCACCCCTCATATCACTCTCTATCAAACCGCCCATTGCTGTCAACACAACCACAAACTGACATCGCGGTATGGGAAACAGTTTGTTTGCATCACGGCATGATAAATGTCAGATGAAAGGGAATGTCACACCACACTCCAGTGCCACCGGCATCCACACACGCGTCGTCGCTGCCACGGCCTGTTGGATCACAACGAGCCGGATAATCTCCACATGATGCGCTGTCATCGCCAGCTGTAAATAAAACATTGTTTCCGGCGTTAAACGTCCGAGGTAATGTGCTGGGCGTGCGCCTGCGCGACGGGGATGATACATCATGGGACCGCCGAGCCGTGCAGCGTCATCGTCGTCGTCGTCGTTCACATAGGGGAGATGGATATGGACGTGGATATAAATCGTCTGAATTGGTAGGAACACCCTGGAGGCAAAATTGTTGTGACATCAAATGCTGTTGGACAAATTAAGAATAATTATTTTCAACATTCTCACTCAGGTGAGTTGTAATCGTTTATTTTCGGTACGTTAATTGAATGCAGGAAATAGCGATTTACAGGCCTGAGGTTTAGCCTATATAGATGGTTTGTTTATTGGTTACCTGGTTTTGGTCCTTGATTGCATAAGGAAATTATAAACCTCATGAAATCATGTAGTAGGCCTATGTTGAAAAATAGTATTCGAACCTCTGTTAAAAGTGGTTTACATAACAATCTAACGTCTTTATAACCCTGACATCGACTCGGTCATAACATAAGCAACTGTCTTGGGTCAGCAAAACCCCTTTTCAGCCGTTGGTTCGAAATATCTACCATTGCATATGGGCATACGTTGAATAAAAATACTGCGAAGAAGCTGAATTCACAACTAACGTAAAAACTCGAAACCATTCTAAGGGAAATTGAAGCAGTAAATTCAATTAAATGATTTTACTGATAAATCAGGTCTATGACCTAGTGATTAACATTTCATTAAATACAAAATAACAGATCAGAATCTTGAAAAAAGTGAGTTAAGACATCCAGTAAATTACTCCGTAAAGATAAGTCTTTTCCCAATCTAATAATAGCATTCCCGGGACGTGTCGGAACTTGTTTTGACAGGTCACTAATTCCCAGAGACAACAAGGCAGGCCCATTAGGTGCCACGGAGATGACAAGTATTAACTTTTCTCGCCTGTAAATCCGGATTCCGCGGGAACCGCGTATCTCCCATTTATCGGAACACCAAATACGTTACTCGGCCGGATAAGAGAGAGCGCAATTATTGGACAGGTTTATCTGGACAATCGTGAACTCCCAAAAAACCTGACCCCCCCCCCCCCCACTACTCCTACGCTGATTGATGGGGGGCTCCGCCAGTTTCGGCCCTTGACAGTTCGGACCGGGCCAAAAACAGATAAACATTCCGGGAACCCTAAAGTCAGGAATTCATGTTCAGTCGCAGCTGCCCTAGCCCACTGAGGACCCCCGTGGCTCAACCTGACTTTTACCTTCCACCCAGCGAGTGGTAGACCCTGCGTGATTCTCTGAACAGATAAACGTCCAAAACGGCTCCAGTCTGCAACACAATGGCTGAACGACGGTCTTTTCTTTTTGGAAACGTCGTTTGAAATTGATTTGGACGTTTTCGTGTTTGTTTACCTCTTGAAATAACATCTTCATTGGGAAGAACCTACAAAAGGAAAGGACTTTTAGCTTATGCAATGGGACTTCTCGACAAAAACTGAATATACATCGCAAAAAACTAACGTTTTGGTTTTTATGAGACGGCGAGATACCCCAAAATTTATAACATACTACTTCCACTACCACCATTCATATAATCTATACCTTAACCATATTCTGCTTCTTCGGGCAATACTATGATGAGTACGTTGATAACCGTGTAATACCTATACAGTACATTGTATGAATCACATGAAAATAGAGGGCTAATTTCACAGAGGCAATCTCCAAAAAAGTTAACAAGAATATTTCATCTTAAAGTAAATTGAATCTACATTATAGTATATTTCGTCACAAGGGCCGAAAGTGGCGCTTTGCCGGCCCCGAGACCGTGTTTCAAGTTCGAGACGAAGTCGAGAACTTGAAACGATCGAGGGTTGGCAAAACGCTTTCGGCCCGAGTTATGAACGATGTTTTTCATCACACTACACAATTCAATAAATTAAAGTGAAAAAAAACAACAAGTGAAACAATTATTTTTTCGTTCATAACAAACAAAACATAACCTCAACTTCAACTAACCTAGCGAGATGTAGCCTACTGCTTGAGTTTCTGGTTGCTAGGCAACGACTTCACATCAGCTAAGGCCACCAAAACTAATACTCTAACGCTAAGTGACTACAGCTTATTCCAAGGGAAAAGCACTATTTTCCCATATACGTCATAGATATTTAATAGTTGCTATCAGCTGAACTACTAACTACGTCACTGATTTGTTATTTGTTGTTGTTGTTAAATACCTTCTAATATTCTAGATTCCTCTGCTACCGTTTTCATTACCGCCATAGGCCGGAAAATTTTGCCGGCCTAAGGCCCGCAAAACATGTGTTTCGTTGGTAGAAGTGAGGATCGAAAACAGGTGATATCGATGCAGTGTGATGAAAATATACTTTTTCAGCCTACAACGACCTGCCTGGTTTTAAATAGTAACAACCATCGTACGCAAAAATATCTTGTAAGATTAATTATTAAGTGATTGACTGACACTGACATTGACTCAATCTGGTGCATATTTTTTGTGTGTATATGATAGAAGTAGAGTTTGATTCTGATGAGATTTAGCTTTGTTACCGACAAAGACCAGCTAAATCATTGTCAGGATCATTAAAACCTCAATGAAAGACGCCAGCTGGGTTCAGTGAGGATTCTTCAATGTTTGATGTAAGCATTATTTGGTTGGACAATATTCCGCCAGAGCCGCAACTGTGACTCCGGCATTGTTTACGCCCTAGTCATGCCCGCCACATAAACACAGTGATGGAGTGTGAACTGTGCAGTCCGGGCACGGCTCGGTGTTTAGACTGGACCCGCATACACGCGTCTAAACATTCCTATCAGCCGGTCACTCACCTGGTGGTATCGTCAGCTGACGGGCGTAGATCTGATGCCTCGCGTGTGCGGAATACGCGCGCTGATTGGGCTCAATCGATGCCAGGACAATCAGCGGCGAGGGGCTTGAATGTTGAGCGGGTGGCATGGCCAGGTGTTCCGTGTTTTGGTTTTTCAACAGTAGTTTAGAAGTGACTCTATTTAGTTTTCTAAACTTGTCGAAATGGTTTGGTATAAAGTTAAATAGGCCTAGATGCGAACAAAGTCGGCGACACACTACATTGCATTGTTACCGAGCATCGTACCGAACATTCCACCGTGCGAGGTAAATTTACAGGCGGCGACACACTACCGGACTTTCCAACAGACCGTACATTTGACCGAGCATCGTACAGAACATTAAATTTACACCGTATACTTCCCCAAACAAGACATCGGACCGAGCATCGTACCGGACAAATTCATCGAGCGAGGTGAAGGAAGTTTTGAGGGATGCGGTGGAGGGGGTCCATTGGTTTAAATGCGAGCGTTCGGTGCGACGCTCGGGACGGCGTTCGGAGCAAAATTGACCCTGACACACTACCGTACATCGGACCGATATTTTCTTAGATGTTTGGCCAGAAAACCGCGTCCAGAGCGCTCGGTACGATGCTCGGTTCGATGTACGAAACCCTGACACATTATCGGACCTGCTGTTTTCGCTCGTTACGATGCTCTCTGTCTGGCGAGATGTCCGATAGTGTGTCGCCACCTTAAGTGAGTTGACATTTTTAATTTACTTTAATCTATTCTATGTGATCTACACAGTCAAATAGAATTACAATTTACTTTATAATTATTTGCATCGCTCCTAGTTAAAACGGTAAAAATAACGCGTAAAATACAATAGGCCTACAGGAAATCTAAGTATATATTTTTTATTGGTGTCAAGAAAGCTATTAATTACAATCTAACAGTTACTCACAACATCACTGACGGACGTCAACTAACTTAAAATTTTTAATTTATGTTATATTAATAATGCATGTTATAGTTTTCAACGCTATAGAATGTTTCAGTGAGATAACAGTTAATCCCCGTTAAAATAATCACATCGGACCAGAAATTGCCCACGTTCATTTACAGCTCTCGGGGTTAAGATAAGCCGATTAAATAGTACAATAATGGGAGAGAATCCGAAATGGAATGGTGATGACATCTTCCCGGCTTAGGGGATTACGGGGGTAGTCGGCATTCAACGGAAACAAATGGCGGATTTGGGGCTCCTCTCTGAACGCGGGTGAGAAATTAATTTTCGGACGTGCGTTTTGTATCCGATAGCAGCTTGAGGAAAGTACAGTATTTGTTTAGGTGCGTCACACAATAGATAATAGATTATTTAGAAACGCAAGCAGAAACGTATAAAGGAATTCATTTTAAAAGTATGTACATTAAAGGAACCGTTAAAATTAATATTAACTATGGAAAAAAATAATTAGGCCTACATTAAAATACTGTAGTGACTTATACGTCACTAAATAATTAGCTTGAAGATTAGCATTAAGTATACAGACAAGTCTGACGGATGAAAAGAAATAAAACTAGAAAGAGGATAGTAAATTTGAATACATCTTTGAATAGTTTAAGAAATGTGACTAATGAATAAAGTAAGAGAGACAGCAAGTAATAGATGATTCATTGTGCTGGCTCTTTGACTGCTGCCCTTACCCACTTACCCTTTGACTTGACGCATAATTAAACATTAGAACCCTTCTGGATGCCTTTCTGACATCTCTTTTATATTCTGGTTAGGGTTTCTTTACTATCATTATAATATGTATGAAATTCTTTAAAGCATTCGTTTAGATAAACTCAGTCGTAATTTATTTCTTCGAAGAATATAAATAGTTCTTTGTAGAAACCGGTGCATCGTTAGTAAACATCATTAATGACAAGAGTCATCGAGAAGCTCTGTGCAGTCCAAAGCAAACACGCCACGTCGCAAACTGTATGGCCGGCTGCGTGCGGTGACAGGCTTGTCAAGAGCGCTTTCAATTTACTCAAATGTCGACTTTAGAGTCGAGGTTATTCAGCTTTAACCCTAAACTTGCTCAAACGAGGGAGATTACGGTCCAAGGAATAGAGTGAAAAGTTGAAAGTGGAGAGTGCCACTCGAACTGCTAGGCGGAGGTTGCGCCGGCCGCACGCAATTGAAGCGGATCTTTCAAAACAGATTGCTTTGGATGCTCACGCTACCGATACGACCTTTCGTGTGATTGCGTTCCAGAAATAGGCCATGTGAAAACGCCGCCGACGTGGACAAAGTCGTCAAAAAACATTGCACTTTTGTTATATGGTGGATTTCCATTTATTGATCTTTAGAAGTACGTCATTTTCTATATTTAGAATATTTATAAAGCATGTGTCTTATACAATCGTTTTTGCGAATGTTTACTCCAAAAAGGTATTTAGGTACTGTTAAATATTGTATGTACTTGAAAAGGTGCATTTATACGAAAAGAAATCGTTGAATTATTTCACAACTAATCGCCACCACTATTGAAAACAATTTGATTAATAAAAAAACCCTTAATAAATATGACCACCATTATTTGTAGGAATATTTTAAATGGAAAATATGTAAATTATGCTATGTTTATTGTCAAGATAGTTTAGTACTAGCCCCGCCCCACGGATGTTCACACCTTTAATTGGGGCGATTTAGTTAGACGAGCTAAAGGCGCCAGAAGCACTAAATCAACAACAGGTGAGAGAACAAACAAGCTTTACAATGCATCTGCCCCGCACCCCTGCAACCCTTATAGCAGGTGCATGCTTAATTAGACGAGTGTTTGATAAAAGGTGCTACGGTAATTTGGGGATAAAGAGGACAGGTGTTGAAATAATAACATGTTCGTTCCAACAGCGAATTTACCTAGTCAAATGGAGCAGCAGTGATTAACTTCGACTGAACCATATCATGACTCGGTGACTTATGCGAACTCAAGTTTCTCCAACTAATAATTTTTCCTTTACACACAATATTCTTTCGTTTGTAACCACAAAAGAAAATCTAAAGGGGTCAAATTTAGGACATTGTAAAGGTGCATCCCTGCCTATCTTAACAAACTGGGAGTCTGTTGTTTATAATAAGAAACTCCCAGTTTCGTATAAACAAAAGAAGCCCAAAAGTAGTAAGAAGCCCAAATTTTCGTACTAAATTTCACTGCGAAACATTTTTTGTACTCCAAAGTCAACGTTTGTTACCATACAATTTGCTAAACAAAACATACTTGTTTTAACTTCAGATATTGACGCTTAAATCGTTAGTAATCTTGAAAATTATTTCAGTAGCGCCCGTTCAAAATCCCGACATTCTTTTATAAACAATTCTGTATAAATAAAAATATTTCTTCCGCATTTGCTATTTGTATGCATACTTTTAAATTTGGAAGAATTAATTGTCTACACAAATTCTATAAACTTTATCAACGATACACCATAAGGCATTTTTATAACATTTCAAAACCAATAAATTTATAATTCGGGTATAGCTATCACTAACGACAAAAATACAGTATTCGGAGGTGCATGATCAGTTTGAGTCCGATGCGAATAAACCTGGATGAAAAACGAGCGATGGTAACCGTCCGAATGTTTACGATCGGTGGGTAGGTGAGTGATGGTGTTTTGAATATCAACATAAAGCGGCGGGTCCCCGCGGCGCCGAGGTGTGGGACAGCGGCCAGCGACAGTGCCGTGGCGACTGTACAAGAAAAATAAATACCGCGAGGTAACCGGTTTGAAAAATGGTGCGGCCAACACGGATAAATCACGGGGGGCTAACGATGTTTGACAATTTATCAGGGGCGATCATAATCTGGAAACGTACTGCAGTGGGCAGCGAGCGAGGGGGGGTTGTGGTGAGAGGAGATGGGCTTAGAAGATTCGTCTTGCAACAAGGGTAATTAGTAGGAAGTAAGATTCGAAAAATATTGATGTTTTCTATGGAGACTTAACTAACCGCTAAAACGTGTGTTTCTAAAACGGAGTACAATTTGAATTAGCACAAGACTGCTACATTCCTATAACTTCAACTACTGTAGGCTTTACTTCAAAGAGTGGGTTGAATTGATTCGCCACCATCGATAAACGTTCGAAAAATTAGCAAAACAATCTTAAATAACGTATTCTTTTAAAATAATTCAAAGTACTGTCATAGTACTGTATGTAGCATATTTTTCCTATAAATGAAAAATTAGAAAATCTATTTTCAGCATTCTCCACCATATACCATATATATATATATATATATATATATATATATATATATATATATATATATATATATATATATATATATATATAATGGTGCTAACAGAATTAACGAAAAGTTTAATAGTAAAGTAGCCTATATTTATACTAGTACAAGGAAGAACATTAAAACAACAAACTAAATTTCATTTGAGTGGTTGAACGCAAAATAACTTCTGTAATTAATTTACAACAACTGTACAGAATATCGGGATTTAAACGATAACGAGAAATATTTTGCCTAAAGGAGATCATCAAAATCATCAAAAAGATCTTGTAATCAAATAATAACTGTACCAATGATGCTGTTAAAAATCTATAAGTTTCCCACCACAAGCGGTAGGAACCCGTCCTCCTTGGACGGCGACTGGAGGGGGAGAGGAAGGACGGGATAATTAATACTAAGCACTCTTTCCTGCAATTAACACTTCACAATAGTGCGACTTGTTAACTCCTCTAACTGCTCAATTTACATACATCAGTGGTCCACAGTTTGATGCACTCGGGCGGGAAAGGCGTTGACTTTGTTGTACCGGTATCTCAATGTAACCAAAGGTGAAGAAATTGATAATTTGTAACAAGAAAGAATATGCATAGTGGTTTTTAACAGTCTCGACATTGATTCGAGTTAAAAGGGGCATTGTCGGGTTTCCTGAAAATTACTGATGACTGTTTGTTTATGTTATAAATGGTTTGTTTTAAGCTGAAGGTTATTTTAAAGCCAATTTCGAGGTTTGGGTTGCCAGAACTTTGACACAGGAATGAGTAAGAAATATATTCTTCATATTGCCAAAAACAATGTATGTTTAGAAAAACTGTAGAAGACTGTGTAAAGAGGCCAAGGAACTAAATGACAACTTTCTTGAAAAGCTACCATGAAATCACATTACCAACTACAACCCGACAGGAATCCCCGTTGGTGCAGATAAAAACACAGTTTCAACGTTGTTTCTGAGAAGGCTGGCGCAAGAAGGAGCGGACATAAAAGAGCCATTCTTCAGCGGGCTGGTGAAGATCTAACTAGCTGGCGAAGATTAGCGGCGAGCTGGTGTATAATTACAGTACTGGCAATGGGTCCCTGATCCTACGGCTCTGGCACTTGCGGCTCAGCTGCCTACAGCTCTGCAAACTCCCCTGCCTTTGAACCTCCGCTGCTCGCTGCTGCGCACTGTGCGCAGAAGAAAGATAAACTGCGCCACATACTTGTAAATATACTACATACAATATACAGGGTGGAAAAAAGTCTGGAAACGGTATAATATCTTTAAAAGTATTTAAGTAATAAAACTAAAACTTTGCAAACTTATTTTGATTGACAAAGTCTACTGCCTGAACTACTTTTTGTCCTTAGGACTTCAAGGGGGGACGGCCAATAAGAAGTCAGAAGAAAATCTTAAATGTAAGCGTAGGTCAATATATCAAATTAAAGGTCTATAAGAATGGGGAACAATGCCGCAAACCCGACCTCAAAAGGATGACAGAGTCGAAAATGGCAGGTAATCAAACTTTTCATTAAAATCATATTGCTGAAAACAAAAAATTCAATAACTCCCGATATACTCGACCTTTTGAGGTCGGGTTTGTGGGAAATTGCTTAGAATGCAAAGCCCTTTAAAATGATATATCATATGACGTAGGCCAATGAAGTTTTTCCCAAGACTTCCTTTAGGGACGTCCATTTGTGGAAGTCTTCAGAGAAACTCATTTGGGCTATGTCATATGATACATAATTTTAAAGGGCTTTGCATTTCAAGCAATTTTCCACAAACCCGACCTCAAAAGGTCAAGTGTATCGGGAGTTATTGCATTTTTTGTTTTCAGCAATACAATTTTAATAAAAAGTTTGATTGCCTGCCATTTTCGACTCGGTCATCCTTTTGAGGTCGGGTTTGTGGCATTGTTCCCTATTCTTAGAGACCTCTATTTTGATGTACATATTGACCTATGCTTACATTTAAGATTTTCTTATGACTCCTTATGGGCCGTCCCCCTTAGAGTCCTGAGGACAAAAAGTAGTTCAGGCAGTAGACTTTGTCTCTCAAAAAAGTTTTAGTTTTATTACTTAAATACTTTTAAAGATATTAGACCGTTTCTAGACTTTTTTCCACCCTGTATATTATAATAAATAATGACCATGGAGTTGCGATGTTACGACTTGCTGTTTAGAGGAGCTAAAGGGCCCCTCTCAGGACGTCATGCAGTGCTTAACTTGCTCCCATTTTGCGCTCTATTATAAATCCTATAAAGGTGGGAGTTGTTTTTAATGAAAGATGTTTTCTTGCGCTATTAATACCTTTTAATTTGAATATATATTTTAAATCCATATTGAGCCATAAAGTAATGGTTCAAAGATAATCAACTTTAGACCATCATAGCTTAATATGAATTCAAAATATTTTTCTAAGCAATTTAAAACTACTCCCAACTTTATCGGACTTAAAATAAAGGCGGAAAATTGGGAACAGGTGAAGCACTGCACGATGAATTTCTGATACGCGAGACACCCGATACTGACAGCCTCCATCAACAGTTAGTTGCTGAAACTGCTAGGCGCAGGCTATGAGACCGCAGTCAATGAATTAATAGCATCTATTAGGCTAATTACATTCCGCAACAAAATCTCCTCCCTCACTATCATCTTCTGAGTCTAGGGTCTCACACTTCTGCAGCAGCCATTTTAGCCACATACCGAATAGTGAATTTTCAGTTTTGTTTCTCGCCCTCAAGTCTCAGTATATGGTTGTTACCAATACGAAACGTATTTCGGTAGTTTCCGCAACGGCCACTTGACTGCGCAGGCAAAATCGAATCGCTCAATCTCTTTAGCCCCCTTAAGGGGTAATATATATATCGAAAGTTCAAACAAAACAGAGCTCATTTCGTTTTTGTACTCGATTAATAACGTGTTGCGCATCAGTGAATTAATTTAATTTCACAAAATACTTAGCACACATTTATTATCAGGCACAAAATAAAATTTTCAATATTCACGCCTCCTCGATAAAGAAACCCAAAACTTAAAGACATCATAAAAATCCAACAAAAAGAGACTGTCATGTCGTTTGTAAAAAGATTGATAGTACGTGATTGCCGTTCAAGTTAATGGTTATTATTTGTCCAGACCCTCGCGTCAGGCGGTCCACGACTGCGGCTATTGTCCCGGCAGTAAAGGTCCGAGAACACGTCCCTGTGACAGTCCGAGTGGGACGGCGGGACGTCCCCGATCACTATCGGGTCTCCTGTCATTCGATCTGACGTCACGGGATCTATAAAGTTCTACAAGTTACGAATGGCTTAAATACAATTTGCATACACAGATGGATGGGCCAAGGGAATAATATGATGTACCCCGACGTTTGAAGACGCTTGCTGTAATTGTGATGGATAATACTTAAATCAATTAAATTTAAAATCTCTTTCAGGTGTAAAGGGAGGCAGAACATTTGAACTACCTTATCCTCTATATAGGAGCAACTCATCGACAAAATTATAGTTCTATAGGCGCGATAATGTTCACAAATAATTTAATTAAAACATTTCTTGTGAAAAGTAACATCTCAGACGAATCAATTACTGAACAAGGTGGGTGGATTAATTTCACAATGGATTTCTAAACGAGGAAATAAAAAGGCAGGGATGAATTTTTAGTAGTTCAGCTATGCCAAAATACGAATATAGTTAGGGAAGAGATAACAATTCAAAACACTTTTTGTGCATAAAATGCGATTTTTTATTAGGTACCGCAGTTGTTGATTTTGATAAAACGCTGCTGGCTTTGTTAAAGGTGAACTAAGAGGTAGTTCTCCCCCAAGAAATTTTAAAGATCAGACATCATGGTTTATCAAGGTTTTTTGTGTCACCAAAATATGGAAACCCCTGGGAAAAATCCCGCATATAGGATCCGCATACACCTACCTCTCCCGCACTTGCAAGATCTGCAGTACCCTGTGAACCTACAATGCGAGTGCATGTAGCATGTAGCTGCAGCTGTGGAGATATGTACAGGATATTTATAGTAGTGAACCCAACACGCAGCTCAGCCGTAAACCCCACGGGAGACCCGACCGGACCGGACTGGAGTGAGCATAGATCACGTTGTTTAAACAGCAGTCCGTGGATACGCGACAGCGCCATAAACCGGGGGATACTTATAATGGGACGTAAACTCTGTGACGGGAGTAATGTTGGTGGCTATAGCGACAAACCCACGCCGTAAACTGTGGCAGCGGGATCAACGGGTAGTGCTTGCCATTAGGTGCAAGGCACGTTAGAAGAATGAGTAAGGATTAAAAATATGACGGAAATTTTGGTAGAAAGGCAAATAGCCTATGATGCAAAATTATTTTCAAAGCTACTACTGTACAAGTCTAGGTAAGTTTGCCACGTTAATCTTAAAAACTACTTTAATAACTACGACCTTTGTAAAGGGAGAAACCAAACAGTTTTAGTAATGTACATCACTAAACTCTCTGTCGATGAACTGTACCGTTTTTAAGACAGTGCAAGTAAAAGAGATGGTTTTACTGTGTACTGCTTGATGCACATAATAAAGTACAAAACTAAGTCAAAAACATAATAATTGATTATGTAGGCTACAATATTATTAAAAAGGTGAAGAGAAAAATTTACTTTGCCAGAAAACAATTAATTGAACAAGCGATTCTCACTCTCAGTGGAAGTTTCTTCCTTCATAATCTAAACCTAAACTATACTTCGGTTGCTGCACACACATGAAATTAAATAACATTTTTACTAAATAATTTTTCTGTAGGCTACGACCTCATGAGGCTAAGGTTGAGTTCGATTACCAACGCGGGGTCAACTAAAACCTTACTTGTTATTGGGGAATTAATTAATTAATGCTCCTGTCTAACAACAGTTATGGACCAGGGTTTGGATAATTCTAGGTTAAACCGTACAAACCATTATGCCAATGGCGTAAAAACATAAAAACAATTTATCCAATACAATAAATTTGCCTGAAATGCTTCAATAAGACCTTCAACCCCAGAATAAATAACTTCAACTCAATCTACTCGTGCTATTCCTAATTCGTTCCCTGATGACAGAAATTGCCGCTATCAAGCTCGGATGATCCGCTAACAAGACGTGTACTCGAACCTGTCCGCCGGTGTAATCCTCTCCGACAATCCCAGCCGTGGATTGCGACGCGGGTTCCGGTGATAGCTGAAACCACGGCGTCAAGGTAATCAAAACGTAGTCAGCGCCGGCTAGCCGCAGCGATTATAACAGTACGGGGTCCATAACAAGGCTCTGATGTACCCCGCGGTCTCTGCACCTTCTTTGTAGACGGCCGCGTCGTTTACAGAACCGCTACGCTAGAGGATTGTCAGCTAGGCGATCCGACACGACACACGATTCGTCGCGACCGCGGGAACACTACTGGGGGAAATTGACGAGATCTCAGGTAATCGGGGATTCTTGAGGATGTATTAGATGAAACTGCATGATTAGATGAAATTAGATGAAATTGAAACCGGGTGAAACGGGCACTGGCGTGTATCAACCTTTCACACGCAAAGGTTGTGTGTGAAAGGATAAGCGAAAATATGTTAAGCTCTTCAAAATCCTGAAAATTTAGATATGGCAAGTTACATATATGTCATCACTCAATCAGGAGGATAAAAACAAAAACTAGAATTTAGTGATAGTGAAGTGGGCTGTTTTGTTTTCTTCTTCACTTGGAGACGCTGGCCAGATGTGCCGCTGAATAGAGAATGCAATCTGTTTCGTTCAACTTTTCAAGTCAACACATGGCGTCGAGCTGAAAACGGACTGAATAAACTGAACCGTCGCCAAGCTTATATTAGAGTAGGAATTTGTTTTAACGCAAGGATTAGCTTTTACGTTTAAAATTTACCCTCCAAGTGCAATATATAATTTGAAACATTTATCAGAGGCAGTTTTTTTTAAATGTTAAGAAGTGAAGTAGTTTTTAAATGTTATGAATTGATGTGATTTCTACCTAAACTAACAATTATTCCTGGAAATTTAAAAATGTTTTAAAAGAGTTCGGTTGTATAGTACAGTATGAAATTTGACGAATTTCTTTGATTATAATTTACATAAATTATGGCTGACTTACAAAGAAAGAAATGAAACAGAGAGGCTTGCTGTGAGTTGAGGACTGAAGGAACAGAGTGTCACAGAATTGACAGTCTAACAGTGGGGTGTTAACAGAATTATCCAACAGTAGCGACAACGTGATCCAAACACACGACTTAGAGTGAATGTGCTTTACGGGTTAGCAGCTACTTCGGGATATTCGACCGCTTCTCGGAAATAACGCTTCATAAGTTTTTTTTTAATTTTTTTATTGAATTAATTACTATATTCCCATAGTTATACTGTTCATTTGAATAGCTAAGGTATTAAATCGCTCTATAAATTGTCAATTGTTAAGTTTCTATAATTTGTATAAAGTGTAATCCTGTAAAGTAATCGATTTAGGATTTATCCATAAATGTGTTAAAACGTAGAACAATAGAGGAAACCACAACTCAAGATTTGTTGAATGCTAATTGCTCAAATATTAGCAATATTTGACGCAAAACCCAGGAGCTGGCTTTTAACGTCCTCTTGAGGTTTAATTGTCGCTGCAGGTGTTTACACTTGGGTTTACATAAATTACTTTTAATTAAAACAAGACCCTGCCAACAAGATAATAAATTGTGTTAATGAGGGTAGGCCAGCAGCGCTGCGGTGCGGAGGAACATGGGACTAGGCTAACGAAGCGAGAAGACGGGGATAGGAGAAGACTGCCCCCGGCATGGGCGACGGGGAGACCCCACGCATAACCTGTTTGGCTTGACTCAAATTGTAAACTATCCAACAGTTAAAAAGGTGATTAACTCACTGTAAGTTTTCTCAAAATTTTGTTCGAATGAGTTTGTTTAGTGATTTTATTGTGATTAGGTTAGTAGTATATATGGATAAAAAGAGTGCCTATTAGAGTAGGTACTAATTTAATTTAATCGAGTTTTAAGACAAATACAAAATGTGTTCATGGTAAATAAGGATTGTAGGAACAGTGTTGGTAATTGTTCATCTTTTTAGTGACAGTTAACTAACATACAATGTTTCACAGATAACATATAGCAAAATATTTTAATAATCCTACAGTAGTTGCAGTTACTGAAAACTTTCGGAAAGCGTTGTTGCTTCAATACTCGCATAACTGCCTAATTAGAAAAAATTAACAATAAACATATTCTAATGCATTTATCAGCTTAAGACTTTCAGAAGAGTATAACAGCACAAATAAGCGGACTTGGAAGATCAAAATGAATGCAAGATGCTGGGAAAAGTAACATCAAAAAGCGATGTGAAACAATGCCCGTTTATTTGGCTGCATTTCAATTCATTATCTTTCCATTCTTTCTTTCTAATGAAAGTCTCCATTTACAGAGGAGAGTTTTACGGTTTATTAATTCTTCTGTTTCGTTGCGGATTTTCATCCAATATTTTAATTGGTTTTGTCATGTATAGTTGTGGCCACAAAACCAGGATTTATATAAACCTACAAGTTCCACAAGAATATACGAACTTTTAAATAAAGTGTGTGGTTTTCAAATTTAAACGTTATTCTCCTGAGTTAGACTAATGATTACTCCTATATAACATACCTTACAGTGAGTGGTTAATGATTATTCCGGTCTCATAAATTATGCATATACAAATGTTGTCCTAAATGAATGTGGCCATATCTAATAAAGGGGTACTCATATTTAAGACGTCTTTATTGAAAAAAATTCAGTGTGTATTGTTTTTGTGAAAATGATACAGTTGTATGAGTAGGAAAAGGGAGGATATACTACTCCTAGCAGCTAGATCACCTGCTTCCATAAAAAAAACCCCAACGTGAGCTCTGACTACATACACGAAGACACTTCCAACTCTAAACCACGATTGTTACGTACCACGGGTACTTACAGAAAACCACGACGAGACGACCCGCAGACTGAAAACAAAAAACGACGGCAACGACACGACACGACACATGGTCGCGGAGTAACCGGAGCCGCACGGTGCGGTCGTCCTAACTCATAAACCACCACGGGGCCGTGGCCGGGGCCGGGGCCCATACGGGGCTTCCAGGGGTCCGATGACAATTTATCGATCTGTCCCGGCCTGTATATTTATTTTGGAGATGGTATCCGCGAGAGTTACGGCCGAGATGGAGATAAGTGCGAGCGAGAGCGGAGGTGACGCGATAGCTACGAGGGTTTATGGGGGGACTCGGTGTCGGAGACAGTTTATGGATTGGTGACGGAGTTGATGGGGACTGGATAGGAGGGAATCGTGTGACGGGACACTTCATTTAATGTGAACACGGGTAGATTTGTACTTGGCTGTATTTGACAGAAAGGGTGAGTATCACGACTCGCAAGCAAAATTTCCCCACCTAAGACTTTACCCTTCAGGGACTAAAAGGTGTAACAAGGGTGATAAACTTCATTCGTGTGCGGTTGGCCTATTTTTGTTGTGGGCATGGAATCAAACAAAGTTGGAATGGAGTCAAAACATAAAATTACAATGTAAGGTCAAAAATTTATAAACAAGTCTCTACTATTACATGCTGCAGTAATAAAATAATGGCGATAAGATAATGTGGAAGAACTTTAAACACTGAAATACTCGTTATATTATACAGTAACTAGAATGTTCAGCCCATTAATCCATCCATCGCACGTCACATATTAATAACGGACCTTCACATTTGAATAAAACAATGGCTAACACACACCCCTGACACACAATTACACGTAATCCAATTCCGCCGCTAAAACGCGTTCGTTCATATAGTTGTTGAACATGGCGTTTCGGTTCGTTACCTATGTAATATCGCCGTCAATGTAGGCCTACTAATGAAGAAAACTCGGACAATTAGATCCAATTAAAAACTTTGTGTCCGGCCGGCGGTTATTTACACCCAGATGGCATCTGTGTTTTACGTCTGTAGTTTATGTCTCCTGTCACTCATTCTCGGGCCGGGCTTAATTAGGACGGACAGGGTTTCGTTTTGTGTCGTTCCACGCCTGACGAAGATATTATCGGTGTAAACTGTAAAACCAGCTACTGTACGATAATGAGCTTGTGCTACTTCTACAACAAGCTGTTTACTGATAGTGGAAAGATAATTAAACCTGAAAGATTTAGATAGGCCTAAACTTAGTTTCAAGAAACATCACGTTATCTGTCGCCCCGCGTTCTCACGTTTCAAACTTTTTCGAGAAAAAAGGTTGTTAACATATTACAGATATTTCGTAGGCATATTCACTTTTTCTAATACTAATTATAAACTTAGAGTTAAGAAAAATGCGATTTTTTCTTAGCTTTAATCCATAGTAAAAACCCATAGGCCTACTCATGAATGAGTATGGTCCAAAAAACTTTTTTCCTATGAATTTAATATGTAATCGTGACCCTCATTCAAAAGAAAATACAGTATAATAATTCTGTACATTACATACTAGAAATTTATTTAATCTCTTCATGTTTAATCATGGAGTAAGCCAAAACAGGTTTTAAAATTACTTACTTGACAAAGGAACAAATACTGTACTGTACTAGTCATACTTATGAGAAGAAAAGAACTGTTAATGATCAAAGAATAAAACTATAATATAGAAGTATAATTCAATTTCTTTACCTTCTATAATATATAATAATAAAATAATTACAGTTCATTTTTAACTTAATGCCTGGAGGAAATAAAAAAAGTCCAAAAACTTATTAATTAATTTTTTTTCAATAATAATGAAATGAACAATATAAAACAATGACATGGATGACATTGGTAATTTTTTTCCATTTCCCTGTCCGGTGGGGGGTCACGTGACGTGGCCTCCAGTGCCGCCTGACGGAGGTCGGGGCAATCACCCAATTAGACAAACATCCTCGCCGATAAACATGTGTCAATTATGAGCCGGCCGGCGAGGTAGGTGGGCAATCTCCGTGTTTGCCCAATTTACCGGGCATCGGCCAGTCTTACGCGGGCACTCCATCATACGCGCACACACTCGCAGGACGTTTACGCACGTACGCACACACACTGACATCGCCATAACGAGCCAGGTTATTAATAGTTACCGCGACTATTGACAAATGCGGGGACTAGTTTAGGTGGGCGGACCAGTGTGGGACAGGACTTACGGGCAATGTTCGTGTGGGAATAGCGAATGGTGCGGTAGCTGCATAAACCGGGGGTTAGAGAGAACGAATGGTAGCCTACGTGGTTGGTGTCAGTAAGGCGGAAGAAAGAAACACAGCAAGAATGGTTGCAATAAATGTAAAAGTAGTGAGGCGATACGAAACAATTAAATTGCAAACAAAATCAATCAAACAAAAATCACCATTGCAATAAACAAAAATGTTTTGAAAAATAAATTTGGAATTGAAAAATGAAATCCCATTGCTGATTAGATTGAATAAGAATTAACATCACTAGACGATAAAAGCATCGTTGTCTAAACCATCAACTTGAGAGTACTCCTGGCCGTAAATCTGTTAAGAGGAAACGCTTTTAACAGCTTCTCCATGTTAACTAAAGTCACCCTGTCGCATGGGAGTAATTCGGTAAATTTATCTTTAATTCCGGTGGAAGTTTAATGAGTAATAGGTCAACGTAGTAGTCTTTAATCTCCTTAGTTTTAACAAATAAAAGTAGGCCATACTAAATGCAGCGTCATGGCTAATCACATACCACGCTTATTAAAAACTCAAATGAAAGTAATTTTATGCACAATAATACACAGCATAGATTTATTTAAAACGTAAAAATTCAGAAAAATAGGCTAATTTTATTCCGTGTCCAAAGACTGTGTGAGTTTTTAACAACTATGGGAGGATATGATAAGACAGGACCTCTCAATGCAACTGAAAGGTTGTTTATTAGGGTAAGAATGCATCAAAATATTTATTTCCCTTAGTATTTTTTAAGTGTGTTTTAGTTTTTGAATCATTGAATCGCAGTTACACTACTGGCTAACCCAACGCAAAGGACTGTTATTAATTGAACAGCGATGATTGCTATACAAGCCCCGTCCCCAAATGACCGATCAATCTTATTCACTGCACTGTCAGGCCTCGCCATCGGAATCAACCTTTTATTGTCGGCACACAGTTGACAATTGTGCCAATCTGTAGCACGTCGATCACAGCGGCATGACGTGACGAGGGTCACCATCACCTGACGTGCAGACCGGTCCAGTATGGAGAACACGGGCCCGTAATGGACAGACGGTGCGTGCCTTGGCAGCCGACGCGGCGCAGAGGATGCAGCGCTGCGGATACGATAACTATCGTATCCCAGGGGATACGATAGTTATCGTACAGTTATGATAATTTTACTCACGGTACGATAACAATGTAGTTTGTTTCGTACCCAAAAAGTACGTTAAATTGACAAAAATTTCGCCTAACAATTTTGGTTAGCTTAATTAGGCCTATGTAATAATAAAATTTGTGCTTGTATGGATGCCTGATACAATATTGCAGTCCGTATACTGAAACATATGTACTTGATGTATGGTCTGGCATCACATGTTGCTGAAATTGTCAATATGACGAGTTGGTGGTAACTAGATGTCTACTATTAATTTGTTTTTTACTTTACTTTTGTGTTAAACGATTGCAATTAATAGGACTATTACTAGAAATTTACTATTTTTTATCAAATTACAATATTTAGTGACAATGCTCGATCATTAAAATACAAAAGAGCAAACAGTACGCTAATTTTACCCAAAAGTACGATAATTTTACCCAAAAGTACGATTATTTTACACGACGGTACAATAATAGGATTTTGAAATCTGGGACCACTGCGCGTCGGTCACTTGTCACTAGAGGTTATGAGCTGCAGCTGAGATACTGTGGGTGCTGAGTAGCCGCCGGTGATGAGCACAAGTGGAGCCGATAGTCGTTAAACAATTATCTCAACTGCCCCGCCGCCATCGACTGGCCGAGCGATAATTATAATGGATCAGGTGGCCCGATCTGCCGCAATCTCGGCACACGGGAAACTGTAATAGGTCAAGTGGGTGAGAAATCAATTTACATCCAGATTTAGAAATTTTTTTGGCTTTAGAAACTTGTCGAGACACTGTTGTAGACAAGTGAGAGTTTTTAAACCAAAACCTTAGCAGCAACTTATATAAGAAATCCTATCTGTAGTATCTATATGTGGTTTAACATTTAAAAAGAATCATAGCCTAGGAATTCTATGTGCTGTTTAATTCAGAAGCAGAAAAGCCTATACTCTTTCAAGTGAATGCTAATAATTTATTGTGGTGATTATAATAGCCGCCTAGAGTATTAATGATGCGCACTGGCTCAAACTGCGGAGTTTACAGATTTTTTTTGGAAATATAGATAAAAACAAAACCACTTTATCCCCCGCAAAAAATCGCTTACTTAAAATTTTCTAAATTGTTAGTGGGTTTTATTCTTAGTTCACTTTTTTAGTACCGAACACCTATGATTCTGCCTACAGTAAAGAGGGCCAATATTCTTGTATTTTATGTTTTAAGTAGCCTAGCATGTTTGCATCGTAAATTCCGTAGTAAATGCCTTCAGAAACAAAAACATAGCCTACTGGAAAGTAAACAAGAGTCTTAATAATGTGAACTAATTAAATAAAACTCCATGAACTTGGAACAGATGGTAAAAGAAGTACAAAATGAGATGACCAAGCGCAACGTTACGGCTCAGTAATAATTAGGGGTGGCGAAGACAAGTAATAAAAATTAAGTAAGAAAGATGACGGTACGTCACTCGGTTAAATACCGTAGTTTTGGATCGTAAACGCTCTCTTACATAGCTCGCTGCTACTTTATTGCCGTCTGAAGAAGGACAAGAAATTAGAGACTCTTCTCTACAGCCGTAACATAAACATTCTTCATCCGGCAGTTAACAAATACTACAGTGTGGGATGGTCTTCATCACAATGGAGCATAACTCTTCATCTAACTTATGTTGATGTGGACGGCGTAAAAGTGAAGTAATCGTCTGATCATCCAGCCAATAAACTCATTAAGAGCTTCCTGTGAAATCCCTGGGATAATGAGTGCTGATCGAGTTTTATAGGTCCGTTAATCACTCATCAGAGTCGTTGTAAGTAATAAATTGAATAATTGGTTCCCTCCTGGACGTTGTCTGGCTAAGACCGTTGCCTTTAATTAACTTTGATTCCTTAACGATGTGATGCAGCGTTTTTATCAACATATCTAAATTGATGTGATGAAAATTATTTTTTATCAATTTGTAAAGACCATATATTGCAATATCTTGAAGTATAAAATTTCGCTTTCTTCAATGCTAAATGTAATCTTATTTAATGGTGTATTTTGATTTACATCACCAGGCCATTGGATGTTATTCAATTTTCCCTAACATCATGAGCCGTTAAATTAAAATTAACACAAGAGGAAACTGTTAAGGAATTTGATTGTTCAGTTTTACAACATATTTGTAAACATGTAACTAGGGAAGCTTCAAAGAATACGGCAAAATCATCAAAACAACGTTATAAAGAGATTGAAAGAGAATAAAAATAGGAAATTCTCCGTTAAGATTTGCAGGGCCTAGTGCGAAAAAATATATCTTAAGCGAGATTGAAAAACAACAAAATTACTGAGGGTTAAAAGTCATATATCGTTTTCTGTTGTCTTCTCAACCTTTTGTTCAGGCAGATAAGACGTGGAACCAAAGGTCACACTGCCGTGCACTGCTGTCCAGCCCGCCGGCAACATTCAAAGGCTGGATTTCTGTACGCCGCTCAAGAAAATTTGTTTACCCCTGGCACAACCGTTCCTGGCCCGGGCATTGTCGATTATTTACTCGATATCCTCGGTCGGCGAGGCCCCGGGGGGCAGGAAGGCCCACAAAAGCGAGGTGTCGTGTGTTGTGAGGCCCATTGTGAGTCTACAGCTGCAGCCCCGGCCAGACCAGCCACCGTTCTCACCACCTCGCCTCGCCTCGCCTCCGTAACCGAATCCGAAATGTTGTGACATCGGGTCAATACCGATCAAAACATAAAGGACTTTATCCGGTACCATTTCATTCTATCCGCAAATTACGTCTTTATTCCTCCACGATCGTCGTTTGAGGCGTCCGTACCTATTAGTGTTTACCCAGAAAGATTTCCTCCCCTCCCAAATGTCGGTTCGATTCCAGCTGTCAGTCACCGACGGTAAAATTCAACAATGGCACCGAACCGAGGGAAACTTTAAACCGGAGGTTTGATCCTCACGCTTTCAGAAGTGATTAGTTTTACAAATCCTACTAAAGCGGGAGAAACGTCGCGCCTTTTACATCGCGGATTAAAGTCGCACAGCTGAACGTTTCTGACAAGCAGTGTGACTAGAAGAAAGGAATGATAGAATTGGTATTGTGGGTATCCCTAAATCCCACATCAAATCAACTATGACCTAACTTTGTAAATTCTTCGGGAAATTTAGACTGTAATACAGCATTATTTGCTTGAAAAATATTCACCAGTTTTATAGGTAATTTAAACTAGAATTTTTCGACACTTCTTAAATTTTATTTATTATTTGGTTCATTTGTACCCAACTATTCCTGCAATAGGCGTATACTAACAAAGCCAAGGCAGTACGATGCGTCCTCAATAAAAGCAATGGCCCCAAACCCGACCCTTGAGGTACTCCAAGACAGTTGACATTGATATCGCCCACTCATCGGGCATTACCCCGGGTCACGTGACGTTGTATGACTTGAGGCCGATTTACGACCCATTTATGACCTATGACTGTGTTTAGCCCACGGTCGCCGCCGCGGCTGATGACTGTGACTACACCCTGTCACGCCAGACTCACCCCTTGCACACCGCAACCCCTATTGGCGCCTCCCCTCGTCGCAACACCCTGCGTTGTCGCCACAGTCTTTATTTAATCATCGTGTCGCGTGCCAAGGGTTAGTCATGTGACGACTCGGCGTAATTTATTTGGCAATAAAAAATAATTACAAAATGAGTCAGACCGCCGCTGTTGAAATCATGTTGCGATAAAAGATACGTATAAGGAATGGGTCTCGTGTGGCTAATATGGGATTTTGTTTCATAGTTTATGAAGACTCGGAGAATAATTTCGGGGTCTTTTTACTCTTGATTGGATAAAATTAAGAGTCAGGTCTGAATTCAATAAAAGTTCAACAAATTACAATAATTAACAAAACTATGGCGCTAAAACCTACAATCTTTTGTCACTCGACTTTTGTTAAGAAATTTCGGCAGAGAAAACTAATTCATCACCCATAAAACCTACAAAGTATACAGTTTAATTTCCCCAACACGAAATGCCTTTAATTCTGAGAGAATTAAAGTTGGAAGCAGCGTTAGTGAATAAATAATTTTAACAGCAGAGTTCGCCGCGCCTCGGTCCCGACCGGAACTATTAAACTGCGGAAATTACTTGCGATGTTATTTCTGCTGCGCACTCGAGTGTCGCGATGTATTAAATGGCGAAAAACAATTGTTTGCCTAGCAATATGATACGTAACTCATAACATTTTCCGCTTGGCAAATACTTTGACGAATAATGTTTTTTACTACTGTAGACTATTAGCCTATACTGTTCTTCTTACGGTAACTTAATAAAGAATAGCTGAAGTGTTGCAAGTTTCATTAAAATTTAACTCTCAGAAATATGAATATTATAAAACAATATTGGTAGCATCGTAAATGTATTTGAGGTGTTAGTACTGTAATATAGTATTTACTTAGTTTATGTGGTGTAAGTATATAACGAATCTAAACTAAGTGATACACTAAATAAGTATTGAAATTGTACTAATTTTTTGTAAGGAAATAAATCAATTTAATACCTTTAACAGTCATCTTTACCTTAGGGCTAGTAACGCAGTCGACTATGTTAAATATAGGCCTACAGCTTTTATGGGCATAACATGGTATTTTTTCCCCTGTTGCGGAAGCCGTTTTCAACCGATGTTCTTTAAACTTGGTAATTTAGGTAAATAGTTAACAGCTCTAGTAATTGAATAGTTAAAGGTCGCATATCTTAATAGTTTGAAAATGTCAAAATATAGGTGTAAACTCTCGGTGAAGAAAAAAGTACACCAATTTGCCTTACTTAATGATTTTATGCACGAATAGCTACAGTTAATTTTTACAGAAATATCAGGTATGAGGGCAATATATAGAAAAACTTTAAACTACAAAAAAGTATGTTTTAAAGTAAAATATTCAAACACACCGTCCGAAACAGGGGGGTGGGGGGTGCGTATGCATGATTTCAGTGTTTTTACAGGGGCGAAGATGACTCTTAAGCAACCCTATAAACGTCAATATTTTTTTTAACTCACAGTTTACTTCAAAAGTCACACCACCAGTTTTCCTCAGTAAAAAATTGATTGAAAACACACAGGCACACACAACTACTAATGTTTCCAATTTTGAAAATACTTTGACCACACAATCAGCTCAAATATTTTGCTTTCCAAGAGGCAGCAGATAATTTTAAACATCATCTATTCTGAATGTTTAAAATAAATCGTGTTAACAGCAGGAGGCCAATTTGTGCAGGGGTTGACAAGCTGATGCAACGGTAGCCTCGGGCCTAGGTTTACAATTACTTGGTGCCCCGGACAGTGTTATTATGTGCCATGATTGTGCCACCGTACGCAATTCATTTAGCTGCCGACCCGACGGTATGCATTACATTACATTACACCAAATCGGTCTAACCGGCGGCGGCCTCTTGCATGTCGACAGTTTGAATTAGGTGTTACCAGACATTATGTTGATCGGTGAAGTATTTATCTAGCACCAGGCTCGTTTACGAGATTGGTTTGCATTATTAATTTTAAGTTTGCGATTTTTTGTTGTTATTTGTGTTTGTCTTGAAAAATTGGTGGTACACTGTAATATTTCTTGAAAATAGGGATTTAAAGGTTCTGCTGTGAAGTATTGTAATTTTTGCTTCGTTTAGTAATGAGGCTAGGCTGTATACATTTTAATTTGATCATAGTTTATTCATTAAACAGAATTTACCAAACTTATCGGCCGCTTAGGTGACTAAAAGAGTGTTTTGATACTCAAAAACATTATTTTCACAACTAACATGAAAGGTAATGTCACCACGCGCCACAATAAAAGTAACGAATTCCAACAAAATGTTCTGCGCTATTTTAATTTTAAGCTACTCGTGTTAATCACTACTTACCACACCTTATAGTCAGATGAGACGATTATGAAAATGACACTCACCTGAAACAGAAAAAAAATATTGTTAAGTTATGTTCTAGAGAAAACACACGTCTGATAGAAATGCTAATTAAATAGTCAACAAGTAAATTTATTCTTCAACTTTTACCGTACCTTCCGCAGTTTAAGCTGATTTTTATTCTTGTGTTAGATTGTAAATCATACCTAAGTCTACTGTAGGCCTACATAACTTAAAACGAATACCTCATTTGAGCCAGGATAATATAATTTAAAATGAATACTACAGCATTCACTGGCAAGAGACTTCTGCTTGGCATTAGTTGGATTAATTAAGTGGATTACGAAGTGAAATAATTTCTATACAGTACAGAATTTACAGGGGGGATACGTGAACAAATGATAGCCTTGAGATATTTTCCACGTTGCATTATTCCAAGTTTAACCTGCCCACTCTAAACAGTCAAACAATACTAACAAAGCACGCTTCAACGAACAGTAACCAAACAAACACTGTAGGTGGCAGCACACTCACCAAACGAGGCGCGAAGTCAAACAAAAGTGCGCTTCTGGTGCATTATTGCCGTCATATTTGCTCGGTTCCGCTTGAGCAGTAAATGACATTGTGTTGTTTAACGATGTCCCATATCACGTGGACCACCACCGGTGGCGCGGCCTGGCGGAGCGGCGCGGAGGTGTGTTTATATAGGTGTGGGACATCACGTGATATTGACGACGCCATTGTTGACATTTGTCAGCTGATGAGGATGGATGCGAGTCACGTGGGTGGGACATCCCACAATCCCGCGTCCCATAACGATATGCATTCAAACACCATTCTCTCACACTTTCTCGTTTGTCATTTCTCGTGACAATGGGAGAATATGAACGCTTCATGGTGGGGCGTAGGCGGTGTCTTTAGTCTAGAGTTTAGGTTAAAATGAGGGGAGTAAAAATACCGATGTAACCAAGTCATAAAAAATCAGTTTTATTAGATTACTTAGTTCTATTAAGAAATTATTATTTTCTGGTATGGTTTTCTGTTTACATAGGCCACTTTGTGAAGGAGAATGTCTCACTCCATTAATTTGAGTTACTTTACACGAATAAAAAATAAAAAACAATGCAAAGTTAAACAATTTGAAGTTGTTTTTAATACAACATTACTAGCACTATTTTGTTCGAAAGGTGTTTTTGTACGGTGAAACGGAAAGGCCCATAACGCAAATAAAAATCGTGTGTCAAAATATGATAAGGAAGCCTCAGAAAGAGTGACATGCTTGACACCGGAACCTGACATGCACGCTCATATACGACACCGGAAGCGGATACACCTGATCCCGTTCGTGGTTTCAGGAGTCCCGGGTGTTCTGGGGGCATTAAATGCTGTAAAATTAAAAAAAACCAATATGCCTGTGCTGTTACGAATTAAATAATGATATAGTTGAAACATTCAATTACGTTTAGGTATAAAAAGGAATCATGGGTACCAGCTTGGTCCAACGTAAATAAAAAACTTGCAACAGAATCTAGATACTAACAAGACTACAATCCATTGAAACAATAACCGACCCGCCACGCGTCACTCTGAGCGACAAATGGAGAGGTTTATAATCGCAACAGCGGTCGTTACTCACCGCGCGCCGTTGACTGACGCGCTACCTCGCGGTGCATCACCGTAATCAAGCCGGTGCCACACCAATCATGGCTGCGCGTGTCACTGTCCGCGCGCATTACCGCGACAGCCACCGCGCGGCGCGGTGACTACGCATGCGCAGACCGGTTCCGAGGTGTGAGCAGCGCGGGAACACCGCCTTTGCGCTCGCCGACACACCTCCCTTTCAATAGATCCCCGTCCGCTATTTATTGCGCTCCCCCGCGATCCCATCGGTTGCGCGCTCGAGTACCATTTGTTATGAGTCAAGCGAGCCGCGCATGTGTGCGAGTCGTGGACGGGGTCGGTGCTGGTTAGCGTGGCGATTCAATCACACAAGGGGTCACGCATGTTCATAATTTGTGGTTTTAATTTTTATAATCCTTTGTTAAGCTGCAATGTTAACCTTGAATATACAAATTTATGAAGTTGGTGACGTTAAAAAGTTAGAAAACACCTTCTGGCCAACGTCTAGTGGAGTTTTCAGGTCGAACAAAGTCTCTTTAACGTGATCTAAGGACTTTACTTTTGAACTAAAAAGGGGCTCCAACAAATTGGAGTTGGGATACAAATTCACAGCAAAATAAAATATTTTTTTATACCCCGTCAAACATGAAATATTATTGCCCTGTCAAACACGACCTTTATCGGATTCCATTTTTTACCCGTGGGGTCGTGAGGTATCACTAATCGGATACAAGATCCAGACCCCTGTCGTGTAGGGGTTGTAGACAGGTCCGGGCCCGGGTCCGGCGCGGCGTGGCGGGCAGATGTAACCTGAGAACCACAGCCACAGCCGCAGACCGGGACGTTGTGGTGCAGGGGTGGGTCAGGTCCGGTTACTCCCTCACGCCTCGCACAAAGGCCACATCACAACATCCCTTTGTCCCCTCCTAACCTGATTATTCCTGCAATCTCCCCTGAAAAGACAACCTACAATGGGTTTTCTTGCCAGATGCCCCAAAACGTGGTTATGATGCGTTTTTCTTCAGGCAGACATTGCGACTTTGACCACCAAAAAGCACACTCGAGAGGGAATTTCAACAATTTATCAAGTTGGTTTCAATTCGAAGGACGTCCAATCGGTGGAATCCAATCAATTCGCGTGACGATCCGAAGAAAGATCATTTGTCACGGGAATCAAGAATCATTTATCATCTCGCAATCAATTATCCACAACGAATTGGAAAACTGTCGAGCTCGCGATGTGTGAGGAATTTATTAATTTTCACTATTATCATATTCATTAACCACGCGATATTTTTTTAACAGGTTACATTAATTTGATAATTCTTTCAGGAGACATAACTTATACGAATTCGTAAATACAAACGAATTTATTGTAACAAATCAGGAGTTTAATTCGAATACAAACTGGAGTTCTAAGTGTCGATTTTTATGTTAAATATTTAAATTTCAATAAACCATCTATAATTGTTTTCCCATTGACAACCTGGTTAGTATGAACCATACCAATAAACCAACTAAAGATGAAAGGAATAACGGCAATTGCTTGCAGAGAACCAATTTTCGAATCAAGATAAAAATAGCAATCCCCAACAAAAGACTACTGTTAGTAACAGAAACGACAAGCGCGTCTGATAACATCTAGGACTGGTGTCGTTATCAGTACGGAGTCCTTGGTGCGATCAGATAAGCCTTGTTACATGCGGGTGTTTGTCCAGCCGATCGCAGATAATGAGATGCCAATAGAATTAACGAGCCCAACAATTACACCGAGATGCCAGATAGGCTATTTAATGGCCGGGACGAGTTGTCATTATTTTGGGGCTTTGAGCCGCGCCGCGCCGCCCCGCCTCGCGTATTCAAATCGCAAACGAGTCTGACTGGTCCAGCCATGGCACGGCCGGCCGGGGACACCCGCGAGTGTCAAAACACACGGACTAATGCCCATTGGCAAGCGGCTGCTACCAGTTTAATTGTGCGATAAATAATGCTCGTGAGGCCCCAATCAGCGACGGGGCTGCATGCTTTATGGGCAGTGAGCATCGTACGTCAGCGAGGCTTGGCTAGCAATCTCGAATGCCGGCTGAAAATTGACTGTTTCCTCCTGCCATGACTGTGGGATCTAGTAAGTGTTGTTTTGAAATACCACAATGGACATGAACGGCAGTGATTGAAAATTTATTTGTCGTGATTTGAGTGAAGTAAAAAAACATTGATGTGTCAAGTGCCCAACGGCGACAAGAAATCCAAGAAAAATAGCTAAAAACTGATAAGGTATTATAAGATTATATTTTAGAAAAACACTAAAGGCGCGTCCGCACTGGCCGAACATGTTCGCTGAACAAAGTTCTTCCAAACTTTTGTTTGTTTGTTGCTAACCTTTTAGAATATAAATCATATGTAAATCAATTGTTCGTTAGGATTATTTGTTGATTTTGTGTTCGCCGAACAAGTTCGCCACGAATGTTAACACAGTGCGGACGCGTTTAAGAAACTTAATTCACCATATAAATCCTGCATTTTATTTATTAAGTAACTCAAAATGTGCTATTCATTGAATCTAGAAACACAACAAAAAGACTACAGACATGAATAAACATCTACCCGGCAAAGTTCATTCTCTTCCAACGAGTGAGGAGGATTCGTGTACGGGTTATTCTGATGCAAAGTGAAGAGGCGGGAAAGGGAATGCGTGCTGGATGCATAATGAATGGCTGGGATAATGGTGCGGAAGTGAGAAGAGTAAAAAGTGCGTGACAGATCACATGTGGCCGCCAGGGGGCCGAGCCCGGTGACTGACAGGGCCCATCTTCCCATGGCCCGGCCGACAATGCGGCCAGGAATAGAAACTGTGGTACTGTACCGCCGAGCAGACGACATCGCAGGAACGTTTAGATCCACTTTTGTTCAATGTCGAAGGCCACTGGCGATGGTCTCTGGTGGATAGTTTGGAATTATTAAAGTACCGGTAATGTGATAATAGTGCCAGAACATTTGTAGTTTAAGGGACAAGAGTGTGATTTAATGAAAGTTCGTTATCAAGAAGACGACCTTTGAAATCTCTACGTAAAATTTCTAAAAGAGGAAATACTCTCACTGAACATACATCATTGCCTTTGAGATGAGATGAGATAAGAATATAATTAGTTGTGGATGGAAGAAGCGATTTTTTCTCTATAATAAAGTCTTCACTTGAAAGAAGTCTTCACTTGACTTTCAAAGAATTTTTAGCTGAAAAGTATCTACTCCTAACCAAAAAGGTACATGGTAGTGTGATTATAAAACAGTGTAACAAAAACAGCCCCAAAAGACAAACAAGAAGCACTTCAGTAAAGACCAATAGAATTGCGTTCAAAGCCACTTTTCAGCTGATTAATGTCCATTTATTTGAACATTGAGTATTCAGCAAATCAACGGGCAATGGGGACATCGCCGATTGATTCTGGCAACAGCCTGCGGGCTGAGCAGAGATGAGATGCCGCCAACAATGGATCAGCTGATCGGTGATGAGGATGAGCCGCCAGCTGACTGGAGGCACGCGCATGCAGACGTTCTGCTTGTTGACCGATTACACGGCGCGGTCATCGCTGTCAGGCCCGCATTGTCCCCGCATTCCCTCATGTGCGCGCCGGCCCGTGGCCGCTACCGTGGAACACCGGCACGTCAAAACACATGTCCCTTGTGATAAACGGCGACGGCAGTTGGGGTGATAAACATTTCGTTGTAACTGGGGTTGTTGTGAGCCAAATCAGTTGGCCACCCCATTCCAAAACCATTTTCTGCCGAGTATGAATCCGTTTCATTTTAAAGATAACAGTTGATATAAATTGCCACTGCTGACAAGTTACGATACTAGGGAACACAAAACCAGCTAAACCCAATCGTTCTTGTTCAATTCCTGAATACTTCAATTCATATCCAAGGAGTCTTTATAGGGCGTTTTCGAATCACACTCTTGTTCATTTTCGTTGTATAGTTTAATTGTTGCACGAAATGCACAGGATCTTCTTTACCATTTTTTTATTTTCAAAACGTAAATAAACGTCTAAAAGAAGCTTTTTAACTGATTTGATAATTGGAAAATTTTTCCTCTATAAGCTATTTATTTAGATTTTCTATTTACACTTGCATCTACATTTTACTACGCAAGCATCATTGATGCATTCGTCTAACACAAAGACTTTGATATACCTAATTTTTTATTTTAATACTTTCACCCATGGCAAATAATGTATAAAAATCACTAGTTAAAAAATCCCGACATTCAACAAAAAATCAATTTGCCGCGCTCCCATAACCTTCCAGAAGATTAGGGCTGAGAAGGAAACGTGATACAAACAAACGACTTTTGGCCTCCCCACGCAGTAAAAAATCTCTCCGAGTGAGCAGCCCGGGATAAAGCGGGCATTTAAGACATCTGCTGAAGCCTACCTGTCTTAATCCATCATCTGGGCCGGCCAGGTGCGCGAAACGTCCCAGAGATGGATATCGGCCCGCGACAGGAATATTCGTAAACGACCCCAATAAGCTACAGGGGATGTTAGAAGTGGTTAATGTAAAATCAAAACGCCAAGGGCCCCGATGCAGGGGGAAATGGGTGAAAGCATTAACCGTGCAACTACTGTACAGTACTTAGCTTATTTCCCAAAGGTTCCGCAAGGGATTAAACTGATGTACCCAATTACGTGGAAGTTGCCTCTTAATTTGTTTACGATCGAAGTTATAAGTGGAGGGACTCCTTGCGTGCTTAGTCCAAGACGTTGGAAATCATGGCTTTATGTCTTTGTGTGGTAACTTTGTTAGTAACAAAGCTGATTTCATTGGCAAGTTAAATTCCAATAAGAGTGTTAATTAGAAGAGTTCTTTGCCGAGTTTGCCCTTAAATTTACCCCCTAAAAGTCCCCCACAATGTTCTAGGACGTGAATTGTTTTGGTAAGATCATTACATTTCTTAGCGTCTACGTACAAAGGATATAAAACCAATGCCATCTTCTGTGTGCAAATAGTTTTAACCCGAAAACATGCTCTTCAATATAAAATTGAACAACTTCATTGATTATTTTTTCAGTATTACCTATGGTTGTTTTCTAAACAAAAGATGTTTTCATGCATACCTTCCACTACTTAGCCATTCTCTCTACTCTCTACACTGATAGTCGCACCATTGTCCAATAGACGGTAGACACAGACAGTGACCATCGGCGGGTGACTGACCACAACCGCAGGAGCCGTGACCGATGCCATCACATGACAAAAACCACTGCCATTGTGATTTGTCCGTCAAACAAACCAGCACATCCCCGCTCCTTACGCTCACATTCACACAACGTCTTCATGGGAACACATCTTGCAATGCAACAGTAATGTCATCTGCAATGTAACAGTGTTGTAAATTTCAGACCGGCAAAAGTAATAGTGGGTGGGGTAACATATTAACTAAAACATGTTAATGTTGAGTACAATTACTTCGATATTTTTTATTGTTACTGATTTGAGCTAAAATTCTATCTCTTTTTCATTGATAGCTCATAGAGTCAAATCAATCAGCTTCACAATGTGTGCAGGCAAATTTAGGGTCACGTGCTCCTTTCTTGCACTTAACCATGTTCATGTTAATGCGGTTAGGTTACTGTCCCGTATTTTGAATCCTCATAACGCGAATAACTAAGTTTTATTATAAAAATAGTTTAATTTAAAATTTACATAGCAGAGATGTAGCATTTGTGAGAAACGCCAGAAATAAGCTGTAACGAAGTTCATCAATATGAACGAGACGCCAGGTATATATCTCTTCTTTATAGCCTGATTTGGGATTCAGCCGGCTTTCCCGCCAGGAAGGATATCCACTAGAAAAATCCGTCACGTTCATAGATTTACGTTTAACATAAGTTTCTATTTGGTTGGCTCGCCTGATTAGCATTTTATTACAAACCTGTTGACGGAATAAAACCCAAAAGATGTTTGTATATAGTCAAAGAAGGACCCACAATATTTGAATTTCTGAATAATAAAACCGTAGTCGAAAAAGTTTCCAATTATGTTGTCTCGACTAGTATTCCATTCTTGTGGATTCGTTTCAAATAAATTTCCCCAAGGAACTCGTGACGCTCTTGCACCTTTTATAGCTGCAAAGTCTTTCTTCCCGATTCAATTCCAAACGTTAACAAATGCAACTTGTTACCCATTTAGTTGTAACCTGAACTAGTGATGAATAATTTTGTTTACCCTTGAGAAAACGTAAAATGGCATTTTAATATCAAAACTGTCAAAGGTATAATAAAAGATTGCACCATAAACCAAAATGTGGTTAAAATGTTAAAAGATTGTGTTAGGCAGTTACAAATTTATTTTTAACAACTTTCATTAATTTAACTTTTGGCCGTAAAACTGAGTAAAACGTATTTAATATCAAGACAGATTTAATTACAAAACAAAGTACCTATTGAAAAACTTTACAAGAATTCGATTTATCATAAAAATTCGAGGAAATTACCAAAAGCTGGTTCGACGCAGGGCCACGCGGCGGCGGCAATTCGGTTTTTGTTGTAAGGATCGATGTGGCGCCCGGGGTGGGTTTGCCAACCCCCCCCCCCCCCCCCCCACCAAAACCCATCCCCATAACATCAGCTGACAAACGCTCTCGCTCGTGTTTACGTATCGCCGGGCAAATCACATTCCACAGTTGGCGACACTGATTCGACAATGTCGCCGCCGGCCTGTGAAATTCATATATGAGTGTTTTGAAATTGGATCACCGCATGAGTGAACAACGCGATCGTCGATAGCTTCGGCGCCGCGCCGTGTCACTTTAGCGGGGTTTGATTGCGACACGTCTGTGTTATTTGCAGGTGTGAAAGAGTTTCGTTTACGATTATTTGACACGTTCAATGAGCACTTATTGACTTTCCTTTCACAAAGTAGAATTTTTAATGCGCTCTTTAGGAAAGAGATTTGTTTTAAGAAAATATACATTTATATAGATTCATTGGGCTTCAGTGGGAATCTTATTTGTGTTAAATCTCGTTGAGTGGCAATCCATCTATGGACAACGACGTAAGCACATACACACGTGCTCTTAAGAGTAAATTACCAAAAGAAACCTAAGATTAAATCAGATCGTGCAGACACATGTAAGAGGTCGTTAAAATGTGTTTAGCTTGTTTACGATATCAAATGAACTTAAGGTGAGCGACTTATAACAAAGATAAGCCTACGATTAAATCAAACGTGTAGTTATACTGTGTTCATAACTTGTTTACGGTATCAAACGACAATCGGTGGCAACAATCAAACCAAACATAAGATGTTTGAGTTCAAATTTCAGATGGTCCAAATAGCTACCATTAGCCCTATCTTTATCTGACGGGGTTTAACATTAAGCAGATTAAAGGTAAATCCATTTTAGGCATCAGTGAACCCATTAGGATCTCAATGTTGATGTTCTTCTGGTTATCAGTAGCTCTTGAGAACCCACTCAGCCGCTTCTGGCAGGTTTTATTTGTGGACACACTGCTGTAGAACAAAACATGTAAAACTGTTGACACGACCTCTGATAAATTTGGATTGTAGGCTATTCATAACACCAAAGCAAAATTGTATTCACGTTCACATAATTCAAGTACTACTGTTTGACTTAAGTTCAGAATTTGCAACAATTAGGAATATTGGTTTATCATATAAAATTATAAATTGTGAGGTTAAGTGAAGGGGTTGTAAACCAATTATGTGTACACTTTAAGACCAAAGACATTCCTACTGCACGCGGTTTCGGCCTTCCAAAGGAACTTTCCATTAACAATATTAACTTCCCAGTTGAATCCCCCATCCTCTTTGAAGTGCGAACAGTAGTAGAGTGTACTGAAAACTTGGTAGTAAACTAGAGATTGGGGTTGGTCAATTTACAAGTCGGTGGTTCAAGTTTGAAACTTGATGCTTCCTAAGTGAAGGGACGACTGATAATGCCAAGTGATAAATTATCTGCCGGATATCTTATACTTAGGAGTTGCGACCAAGTTTTCACAGCAAAGTTAGTTAAGTTGTCTTGTAAATAGGCTAAGCTTGTGCCACTACGATAATCTCGGCTGTTAGATAGGATCGTGTACTTGTTTTAAAGTCCTAATTATGAATTATCTTTCGAAGGCAATAATAACTTTACATAACATATAACTTTTCGAAGGAAATAATAACATAACTTTTTACCACTTAACATTTTGGGGTTTAAGACTCACGAACTTCTAGGCTTTACGACCAATTAGGTTTAAACCTTCTATGGTGGTTTAAAACCATGACAATAAACGTAAAATATTTACTACCACAGAAAGACAACTTTCACCCACGCAGGCACGAAAATTTTATATAAACTTTAACACTATAGCCTACGAGTCCATTTACGGGAATATAAAATAACCGTACCGACATCACCAAGTTTTCCCATTACCCTAAAACCTGAACACGGTCGCCCAAACATCTTAACCAAAACCGTCCAATTATAACTTTACAACCGGTGGGAGTCAAACTAACAGTGTAGGCCTATAACTGGGTGGTCCAATAAAGCGAGATCATAAACGGAATCGAAACGAACAATAGCGGAACCCACCATCAGCAATTATCGCCCCAAGTGTCAACAGAACGTTGGGCGAACAGCGAACAGCTGGCTGCTAACAAGCGGGCGAAGGTGTTAATAGGAGGAAGCCGAACGGGTCACGCTCTTCATAAATCCGACCAACGAGACTCGAACGTGCGCGTCCGAGGCCTTGATCACTTTTAATTTGCGTCGGTTGTTTATAAACAGGTTTGTCCGGCCTCACACCCCTCGGTGCTCTACAATGCGCGGCCGGTACTGTACTATCAGATACACGACTCTACGGCCGTGGCTGGGTTGTGTGTTTATGCGCGCTCGACGCCTACTCGATTTACCTCTCGAATTATCGGCGTCGTGCCGCGCTCCGACGATAACTCCGCGTTCCACACGTGCGGCCAACGAGCTGTTGGTTTACGGCGGTTATAATTGTGGGTGTAGGTGTTTGTGTGTTGTGTTTACTTTGTTATACGATATACTGCATTTACAACCTCCTCATACGATTTGGTTTTAGTCATGTAGCGTTTGAGACAAAACTCTTTCTGGACAAAACACAGAGGTATTGATGAATTGTAGTTACTGTAATAATGTTTTAGTTACTGTCCAACTATACATTACCCTTTCATGTCCTATATATACTATTCAGTTATTCTATTTTTAATTCTATGGACTAGAACTTTATTAATGAAGCCTCCCTATTATTCGGGATAGCCCAAATTGAAATATACCAGTTAAAAACCGGTGTTTGACAGAAACTATACCAACTTATTTCGTGGTCCACGGACAATTGCCAGTATTCTTTACATGTTTCAAAAGTTAGACTACTCTCTGCTAAGTTGATTTTAACTGCAATCTCCAAGTAAAGACGGAAGAAACGATCAAAGATTTTTCCCTCCTTTACCCTCCCCTTAAAAAAACAATTAATTCATTCAGAGTAGCAATAGCAACCCTAACCAAACCTACGAATGAGCAACAAAATCTCTTCTCCATGTCAATAATAGGCCCCACCATTCAAACTGAATCTCGGCCTCAGACTATTCCACGATTAAAGTGCTTAACTCCCATCCATACCACGGAAGACCTTATGGCTGGAAACCTTTCCTTGTCGGTAACTTTTCTCCTCAGTAACATTTAAAATTACGATCTATAGGTTAGTTCACACGATAAGTACCACGGAGAAGAGTAACCTCCGAGGCGATTGAGAAACCCATCTCACAGGAAGCTGTACGGCGGAAAAAGTTACCCCATACCTGCCACTTTGTAGATACTTCACGCCCCCGACATTAAAAAAATTCATCCCAGTGCTACACAGCAGCCCCCCGATCAAAACCACTGCTCCAGATATTCACCCACGCCGCTCCGCGCTCTCCTCGCCGCTCTGAGCCTGAGCTCGCGGTTATCGCCCATCTGGATAGCCGTCCGGCCGTGGCTGTAGCGCTGGTGTATTTGCCGTGTTCAAAGCCGCCGCCGCCGGGGCGGGGCCGTCACTTCGTGCGGCGGCAATCAACAGCCAATACAACAACTGGACGACCGCGCCGCGGCCCCGGGCTGCTCCGAGCCAATAATTGGAGTGGCTCCACCGAGCGTTATCACAGGAATGTCGATGGGAACTCCGCTCCGTGTACCGATGCGGTTTCACTTTCGGTTCGATCGGTTCTGACGTGAAGAACTTCGGTGGGGTGTCCAAGGCAAGGCTAGGTGCATGTTTAGAAAGAAGACGCCTAAATATCCCCTCGCGCCTTGTAGTAGTTCCAAGCACCGTCACACCCAGAAGTAAACTCGTGACGAGTTCCAGTGCCGTTTAAGTGAGCCTGAGAACTCACTGTGGCTGTTATTTCAGTGCTGGGCTGATTAATGGTGTGGTTCGGCACTAGATTCGTTGCACTCAGGCTTGGAATTGCTTCTCCAAAATTAACGAATTAAATTAGTAAAGCAAGCAATATTCAACGACGCTGAATATAAAAATCTGGGAGAGAATCTCAAAAGTATTGGAGTGAAACCATGTATACACTAAGATATAAAATTTTACTGTATAAGACACGGTTTTTTTAACCATCGAGCCATAAAATGTGGATTAATATTTTTGTAAGAATCACATAAAGAATTAACTATTACAACGTTCGATACAATTTCAAGTTTATCGACAAATTAGTGTAGCTACTCCAACAGTTTCAAAACGTAAATAGGCTGGCTAATAGAAACAACATTAATATAAGGATTCTTTAAATGACAATAAGCTGTTGCACCGTTTAGCCAAGCACGTCGTAACGGCGGAGCACATTGCTCAATGTTCCCTCAAGCCGTAAAGCCCTAAACAAGAGCCGCAAGCGCTCCCAACCGGAAGCCCCCGGCCATTTACTGAAGCATCGTCATAAAGTTTGGGACTTAGAGGATAAGCGCTCTGAGTTGTGGACTTGTGAACGCTACAAGTCACCTAGTGGCCACCGGATAGCTGTTAACTTGTTACTTTCACCCACCACTCCTGTTGTACAATAGATAAGATAATTTGAGTGAAAAAACTATCATAAGCAGAACAGATCAGAACTATGATGTACCATAAATCCGGATGTTTTATTTTTTGTGAAATTTTTCAAAAGTTGGGGGGCAATCAACTCTTTTCGTGGTATCTAACTACATAAACCAAACCTAAATATTAAAATTTTAAGTGTTACTGCAAAGACAGGTTACCGAGGAAATAAGTTATCTGATAGAGGGCGTCCCCCCAGCACGACACACAATAGAACTGAATAATCATAGATGGGCGATCGTGACAAAATATAAAAACCGTTGAAGCTGTCACTCGTCACTTGATCCAATGTTTGCCCACGACAAAGCCACGTCCGCCCACACATGTGATCATAAAGGAGAGGATCCTCAGGTGAAACGGAAGAGTCACGACTCGAGATGTGGCCAGTCATCCAAATACATTGAGCAACGTCCCGGCCCTCAGTCATCTCGAGGGGATGCTGGGAAGATCACATCTGACAGTGCGATGAGCGAGGCTAACAAAAGGGCGACGAACAGCAGCCGGCCGGCTTGCCTGCAGTGTGAATAGTGCATCACGAGGCGACGGTGGTTGCAAATGAAAATAGACCGCCACATTTGTTGCAGAAAGCTCGACTCTATCGTAGGAAAATTCTAGCAAATCAACAACGTGATTTTGACATGTTTAGGGTATTTAACAATGCAAAAGGTAGCAAGTAACGCATATAAAATTAAGGGAGGGACAGCACCTCGGAATGTCCATCCTGGACTTGCTGAAGTTTTTTCTTTTTCCCCCATTGCGAGCGGACGCGGCGTATGGCACACTAGAAAAGTACATCACGCTAAAATCCAAAGAGTGAAATAATTCGTTCTTTAGGTGGAAGAATTCAAAAAAATTCTTAAAGAGTGAAAATTTCACTCAAAATGAGCGTAGAAAAAATGTATTTTGAAAAGGATGAAATATACTTTTATTAAAAGAATGAAAATTCGATATAGTTCAGAGTGTCTGAACTTTACTTCCAAAAAGAACTGGTTTCGTTCTATTTCGGATGAATCCTGGAGTCACGTGACGTGCATGTGTGACTAGCCTCTCACAGCACAGGAGTAAGATTTTCCCTTTGCCATCTTCGTTATGATTATAGTGGTTCGTTAGTGGTTGAAGTGGTAAAAAGGAAGATTGAAGATTATATCCAATAAACGTGAACACAAGAGCCTATCTCAGCCTATACCTTTACTTTGCTTTTAATAAGCACCAGTCCAGTTCACACGTGTAGCCTAGGGCCTTATGGTGTTCACTGATAAACTACTCTCATGAGTTGGCCTATGCCAATGTCTGTCTAATTAACTTACATAAATTATAACCCATGTTTATAATCTTACTATATCAATTGTCAATAACTAGCTTGATGAGCCAAGCCAAGAATTATACAAGGGTCTGTAAACTAGATAATTTGGAAAAATTCGTTAGGTTAGGTTTTACGAAAAAAATCTTTTTATGAAAGAATATTAGTTCTTCATTTAGTTAAAAGGCACTCTTTTGAGTAGTTAATTTCACTCCTTTAAAAATTCAAATCATTCCTTTTAGGATTGATTTTCACTCAAATTTGACGAAAACATTCACTCTTTTGGTGGTGATCAAAGTTTCTCTTATGAGGTAGTGAATTTTCACTCTGAAGAGTAGCTCAATTTCAAACTCTTAAAAAAGTGGTGAAATGACTCAACAAGAGTGAAAATATCTCCTTTCCCTTTTACAGTGTAGCCATCAGCATAGTCCCATCGAATTCATACGGCTAAATTGTATATTTGAAACTTAGAGCTGTCAGTTTTAGTAGAATGTCTTTATAATGCTATTTATTTTGGACAGATTAATTTCGCCGACCCAAAAAAAGAATGCTGTCACGTGCGCTCATCCAATGAAGGCTCTTTCACACACTTGGTTTCTTTCAATACCAACCACAAACCTGATGCTGGCAAGTTAGAAGCGAACACCCGGCGATTCAGCAGATACATCTGGCGTGGATTGGTTAGCATAATCGATTGAATCTGCATTCCCGCTGTGTGGTGGCGGAGTTTAGCATACAATGCCGGCCCGGGGCTGTTTGCCCGGTCGTGGGTCGGGTCCTCGGTAGCCGTGGCCCGCGGCGGTGCGGAGAAAAGACACTCGAGGTCCGCACCGTCACGACCGAGACGCACTCCGGTGGGCGGCAGACGCGACGAGTGGCGACCGTCGCTCTTGAGAGGGTGGTGAAAGGCGTGGACTGGTGGTTGAGTGGTTATTGGGTGTCACAGACAGTTCCTTATATATATATATATATATATATATATAAATGAAACTGTCGTTGATGAAGAGGCTGGTGGGATTCTGAATTTCCTCAAAGTTACCTTCGGACCAATTTTTCTTTATTTTTAACGGAAGTTTTCTATAGATTAGAAGTTAAAAGAATCGTTATTTAGCTCAAGAAATCCCATGTCATATTATGATGTACGGTTCATACGAGAAAACCAAACCGTTAAATTGTAGTGGAAATCAATAGATTATTATAAATCTTAATTAAAGCCACAACAAAATTTAATCATTATTTCTAAATTTCTCACAGGTCTATGAAACGTTTAAACACCCAAAGCACATATAATTAAAATTGGTGAATTTAAAAGCCAAAAATATAAAAATTGTATCCCGTTATCCTTCACTTCATTAGAGTGTTTAAACATATCTAACATGCGTTTAAAGAAAAACATCTAACAATCATTGTGAAATGCACATAAATTCAAGCAATCACTGGATATGTTATATCAACCCTATTTGCGAAGACTACGGATTCACTGACGATGTCTATTCTTGTTCCATCAAACCCAAATGTAATCTCGCTGTTCATTGACAAGCGACGCTCACAAGATATAATCAGACAGAGGAAGATTGTCGCGTCGCCGTGCCGGGTGTCACGGTGGGTGGGGGGGGGGGGGCACATGCCGCGCGTTATCAGGACAGATGCCGTTATCAGCTGTCAACGCATCAGTAGCGAGGCAAACAGGCCCACTCGACAAACAAGATAAGCCCCTGTAAATCTACACCGGTAACATACACGGTAAACCGCGGCAATCCTCCGCTCTTGTGGATGTGAAACCGTCGCGGAGTTGCGAAACAAACGTTACATCTCGTCTTGCGAGTGATAGCTGTGTCACTGGGAAATCCGTAGTTGTGAGAGGCATAGATAGCTTTGAGAAATGTAATTTCGAACCGGCCGCCTTGGATTTTTATTCAAATAAGACTAATGTTAGATTTAAACATCCATACGCCTTTAGTATTGTTGTAAAAGATTCATCCTTATGTCATTTTAATGAAGGTTTAATATCTAGGGCACTTTGAAATGAAAATCACGATTGTAAACGATTTATGAAATTAAAATATTGAAAAACGCGACCATTTTCGCACAAAAAACGTTGAGAATATTTTGTTGTTTAATTAAAAACAATCATTAATGTAAAACTTTTTATTTCATAGGGTCCTAAGTATTGAAATTTCCTTTATAATAACATAAAGAAAATCGTGTTCTTTTTCGACTAATAGGTGTAGGGGATGTTTGAAATGTTTGTTTATTTGTCTCAAACAAATAAAAAAGTAAAAAATTCAAGGCGGCCGGTATTGTCGATGACTCTTAATTGATAAATTCTAGGTCAACAAAAAATCAACCTTTTTCGTAGATATTCCATAACATTTTACATAACATGATCAACTGAATACTCGTGGACGCAACTGCCTAGTAGTAGGCCTATACTTTTATATTATTGTCTTGCCTTCAGTTCATTGAGAAAAGAAGAATAATCCCCATTTACTGTTTTAATACACATGAACGTGTGAATAAAAGAACCCAAACACAAGGCCAGACGGTAATTAATTATAATTAGACTGGTCGCTGTTAATTTGTACACGCTCAGCCTGGCGCCACCCGATAAAAAATCCGAAAACCATAAACTTGCTATATCTTGTGAAATCTAGCCAACAATTAAAAGCAGGTGGGCTTATAGGCTGATTACAATAATTGTGAAAAACACAAGGATGGCGTGTCAATGTACAGCAGTAGACTAGAGGCGCGAGGCTGTTTCCATATCAGCACAGCGGTCAATGTTGTGATATTGCAACAATGGTCAACAACACGCGAACAGACTGTGCGACGAAAATAAACCGACTCATGTAGTTAGCGGGCTAAAAATAGCGCCGGCCGTTCTAATTTACGGTCTTGCTGTTTTAATATGGATTGGAATGAAGGCCGTTGGTAAATCTTTTGAAGCTTCGATTGTTAACAGTACAGTTGTTGTACAGTATATAAAAAAGTGCTTGTATACAACTGGAAGACTCACAACATGAAGAATAAAAATTACTATGTGCCAAGAGAGAAAAAAATTATAACATGCATTAATAATAAGATTATAAATGAGCAAAGACTTCTTAGGCCTGCACTCATATTCCTTTAGAATATATCATATTTTATCTATTGTACCCTACCGTAAGTTCGGCATTTTAGGTATTGTGTTTTAATGCAAGTTAAAATTGACTAAACACTAATGTTTTGTAATCTATAGTTGAAAGCAATGTGAAATACGAAAATTAATTGGACTTGACTGAAATAAATACATTAAAACCGACAATAAAATTTGCAATAAATAATAAAATACATTAAACAATAAAATGCCATTGGTATCAATAAAACAAACAAACTCACTTTAAATTACAGCTCAAAATTAGCGTAGTAAAGTAATCAAAGTAATAAACCGCGAGGAATCGACGGTGGGGAATTTACAACGCCATGACTGCAGCGAGTCTCAGTCCAGTCCGGGCCAGACAGCGTTACTGACGCGTTTACGAGCATCGTTCACTCCAACGGCTGATTAAAATACACGCGGCCACGTTTATTGATTGTAAATCTCGGAATACATAAAGTCCGAGGAGCGATCGGTTCCCGGAACGACTGTAACTGGCGGCAGTGGAGTGGGAGTGGGAGTGGGTCGTGGTTTGTTGGAAGGAAGGAAGATATCACAGAGTATTATAACACTGTACACTAGACCACGGATTGTAACGAACACTCAGGCTTTACTGTAAAGCGAAATTGAAAATTCGTCAAGGAACCAAGTTTTTTTATTAACTGTTTAAATTAGGAGACAGACTCTAATATTTTCATTGTTCTTGACTTGAATAAAACGACGAACGAACTATTTCACAGCAAGCTTCGTCTGAAAAGCAACACGACACTCAACACTGTAAAACAAAGCAAACTACGTGTTCCGAGAAAGCGGTGCTGTCAGAAAACGAATTTCGCCGAAAATTCATCCTCACAGTGTTCTGCGGTCATCTGGACGGACAACGTGTTGCATCCTCGGACCACGGTATTGCTTGGTCGCTGAAGTAACGAGCAAAACATGTTCATGGTTTGCTGCATATTGGAATTAAATTTTTTTACGAAGAAAGTTTTTTATGCCTAAATAATTGTTATACGCCAGCGTTGAGCTAGTAGTACGCTGGCCAGACTCTAGACGCGACAATACCTACATTACACAACAAAGCACGGTTTTAACAACGTTGTACAAGACAAATGCGATTATTAAGGAAAGGAATGCAGATACGGAACGTCATAAAGTATTATGAGAAATTCAAATTACACTTTTACAGGAATTATCGCACAACAATGTTGTAAACTGTTTTGACGTAAAACATTGTGGGGTTACAAATTAAACCATTCTATTGATAATTTGTAACATTGTAAAATCGTAACGGACACACTTTTTGGGTACATATTGTGAGCACGCCTTAAAATAACTGTCGTGGCTTTGCTTGAATCAAGTCTGGTATATTTATGTTTGCTCAATAATTGGTATAAGCTTTCATAACCTTTAACAAACAGAAAATAAAAATTTAATTCACATTAAATTCAATAGCAAAGTAAATAAAGAGCTTGGCATTACGCACGTTTTTCTGCGACGTCTTTCTTCCCAACAATCAACTATTTTTGAGAAAGCAACGTGATACATTACACAAACGGCGGGTACCGAGAGAGCGGTGTCGTCAGCAAACGAATTTCGCCGAACGTTTCCTCAGCAACCGGAAAATGAGAGATTGCCGGTACAGATAGCGGTGTTCATGCCTTATCACGAACTAGGATGTGTTATCATGTAGTCCAGGCTCTGAACAGGTTGAGCATGCACGAAAGTCTAACAAAATTTGACTTTAGATATTGTTGAGGACATTTAGTAGATGTAAAAAACCGATGTTGCCACATTTCCAGAATGGGCACAACACCGGGGACGGCCTCTAGAGGAAGTCGTAGAGGAAACTGTATTGGCCTATGTCATGTTGTATATCATTTTAAAGGTCTTTGAATGTAGATTCGAATGCCACAAACCCGATCTCCAAAGGTCGAATATAACGCGAGTTATTGCGTCTTGAAATTTCGGCAAAATGCTTTTTATGCAAAGTTTGACTACCTGCCATTTCTGACTCGAGCGTTAATTTAGGTCGACTTTGCGGCATTGCTTTCTGTTAAACATGATCCTAAAGCTCACGTTAAATATTTCATAAAAGATTTCATGGGTTGTCCCCAATCGGGCTAAAAATCCTACTGCAATCATAATATTTCGGACAGCAATTGAAGACGGCAAATGAGACTTAAAATAAAACATTTAACTTTATTTTCAGGATATTTATAAAGAGGAGATAGATATAATTTAAATAGAGTTGAAAACAATGTTGCCAACTCGACATCAAATGAACGTCTGAGCCACAAATGGCAGCCAGTCAAATTTTGCATGAAAGGATTTTACCGAAATTCAAAACGCAATAACTCGCGTTATATTCAACTTTTAGGGATCGGGTTTGTGGTATTTTAATCTACATTCAAAGACCTTTAAAATGATATACAACATGACATAGGCCAATACAGTTCCCTCTTCGACTTCCTCTAGGGGCGTCCCCCGTGTTGTGCCCACTCTGTAAATGTGGCAACATCGATTTTTTACATCTACTAAATGTTCCCAACAATAATCAAAAGTCAAATTTCGTTAGACTTTTTGTGCATGCTCAACCTGTTCAGAGCCTGGACTAATGTGGCAGTAGCCAGACGCGCTGAGTGGGCCCAGTACGCGTTAGAATAATGTTCAACAATGGAGAACATAATGTGGAATACCTGCTTGGTCTGTAAAAACATAATAAATTATTCTTACTAATTTAAAAACGTATAATATTATTCAATTCAATGGTGACTGTAGATATTAATATGTTTTACATGAATGAACAAGATAACTTGCATCGAATTCGTAAAGTTGTAAGTACCTTACAAAAATGTTACAACATGAAATATCCTATATTTCCAACTCAAAGATATTCACAAATGAATGTAATATTTTGGATGTTCACAAAAATAATAATGAGCGCAAAGTAGTCTAATATTGCTGCAATTTCAAATTAAAAATCAAGGATACCATTATTTTGCTAAAAGATTTACAAGAGCAATGTAGGTGCTAATTAGATAAATGTATAATAACTAATTAAAAAAAATAACGTACATTATAGGCTACTAATCCAAAATATATTCTCATATAAGAAAATTCCTGTGGGTGAGAATGTATAACGTTATTTTTTTAGCAATTCAGTAGTGCTATGTATTTATAAAATTATTAGTCTACTATGCCATAAACTTTATTGTCTATTTCTTTTATTCTAAAAACATAGGGGTGGATACAGTATTTACAACAAAAATTTGATTCCCTGAATGTGCAGCGAGTGTAAACGACACAATACCAAGAATATAATAATAGTCTTATTGCACATCAATAAATCCCATTGCATAAATATGTGATTTAAATTATATAACTTTTTAGTAGCCAAACTTTTTAAATTCTTTATCACATTTTTATTTTTATTATATTCTTTACGCTCAATTTTTTTCTTAATATCATTCCTTACCCAACAGTTCTCAAAAATATTGTACAACCAACTCATCCATCTGTTTACATCAATGTTGAAGTGAATTGCGGATGTGTACCCGTCAAAACATTCTAGCGGTGTATCAAGGTAGAAGTTAGGCAAAGGGGAAATACAAGTGACAAGGTAGGTAGTAACATCGACTACAGCCGATGTCGGGACTCAAGACCTGTGTAAAGGACAGCGGTACAATGCACGATATTGCATTCTGTACATCCACCTCTGGCTCTCTATATCTTCTGACCCACCTTAATACGATTCAATACAAATTCTGACGTTTTATTTGATAGTAATCAGGAATCATGGCATTGTAGTACACGAAATAAGTACCGGTACAGCTATAAACATTTATAAACTTTAAAAAAATTCTAGGTAGGCATATATTTTTATTTAATTTTTAGTCAATAAAATTATGACATAACACAGTGAATAATAGGTATAAATTAAAATAAATTGTTACTTTTTCTAAATAGAAAAATCCTATGACAAAATATTTATTTATTAACTTAAACAGCCAGAGTACCGACAATTAATCAATTACAAAAAATTTAATTATTTTAATAGAGGCTACAAAAATGTAACGCTTTGATATGCAGTGCTGTATTACTGAAGGCTTGGCATTCAATCAGATTCCGAACAGTCAATATGACACTGTGGCATTTAACGGTTGATCGTTCTTGCAATCAGAATTGAGTTTAATCCCTCGAGAACTTGTGACTTGATTAATTAATAACTGCATTGCCAATTACATTTCCCACTTGATTAACAGCATGCACTTGGCTAATGAACGGAAATTCTGTTTGAGAAAATACAGTAATTAAGCTATAATGCGATGCAAATTGTGGATATGTGGGTAACTGTTATGGGGAAATTATTAATGCAAATATGGTAAATAGTCGTAACAATGTGAAATGTTCTGTTTTTCCTTAACGGCATAGCGGGAAATTTAGATATTATTAGGTCTAATTAGGCCTAAACGGCACACTTTTATCCAACATTGTAACCCTAAATTTTTATTTTGTCATTTGTCTTCATGTTTTATAATTTTCTTTCCGAAACCAACATAAGTTAAATCATCACGCCTCTGTGATTACGCTATTCAGGACTTTTTGAAACTACGTCAGCTGGCTGCTAGAACTAGGCTACAAGTACATTTTTAAATTTGTTCTCCAAAAAGATAGCCTACTCAAAGATCAGCTTTGACTGGTTTAATTCAAGGCACATACTTATCAAACCTGTAGGAGATAAAAACCAACTTATCATACAAATGGTAGTTCTGACATGTACAATCAGTAGAACATAAACTGGGACGAACTCGTTTCGCCGCAACTCAAACACACACGAACGAGACTGGTAACAAGAAACGATCGATGATCGGACTAATCGTTAACGATACGGCAGCCTCGTTACCAGAAGGGACCGGACACTAAATTGTGTACTTGTTTATGCTAACGAACGGGATTAAAAATATTTGAACACGTCTTCGATCCATTAATTAACTGGGGCGGGAGTGGGAGAAAGGGAGAACTGTTCGCACTGTCGATTTATAGGACCGGTCCTACACGGGGTCGCTGCAGGTCCTACAGTATACATCTCCGCCATGTAAAAATAACCCACTACTTGGGCGTAAAGTACAATAGACTGGGGAACTGTAAGCAAACATTGGGGGCACGCGTCTCTGATTTATGGGGAAGACACCTGTGCAGATTTTAAATAAGGGACATTACTTGTACTTAAGGCATCACTTGAATCCTTGGAAATGGCATGGGCCTTTGGATTTTTCGATATACTATAACATTAACTAGGCCTATATATCTGAACAATTACATTATTACAATTATATCGATACAGCTTCACTGAAAAGGAGATAAAAGGATTACTGTTTCTTTACAGAGACAAGCCTGCATGAATCCGCCTTTTAACATTAGCACCAGATTATTTAAGAATTACACAATTATTGTTTAACAATTTTGGGTTCTCGGAACAGATTGATTCCAAATTCAACGTGCAACGAAAAACTATACCTGCATACGAGCTTTTCTCCAAACGGATCAGCACGGTATTAAGAATATTTCACACCGCAATTCATTTTTCACAAAAAAATTTGAACTTGTTGGAATAATCTGAACTCAAATACATTACTCACAGTTTAGATCAATAGTCTGAGAATACTATAGGCAGATTTTCTACGTATCTACGTCTTTAACCAAATGACACTCACACACACGTACACGAAAATCATTAGGGACATGAGAGATCAATTAAAGGACGTCCCAGTTGGCCGTTACAGCGCTAGAGAGCGGTCTAGTCGCCTAGTTCGTTTGCCCCATGCTGGCCGAGATGTTATCATGCGGCGCGGTCAAGGCCGTTCCCGCTAACGAGTGATCCACTGATAACAATTGGCGCCGAGGCCGCGGCAGAGCCGAGGGGGTCCGTCTGTCTACCTGGCAGGACCATCACTCATCCGGAGGGTGGACGGGCTAAACCAACAACGGAAACGGTTATCTCCTCCGCCAAACCCCTAAATGCACCTTCCCAGAAGCCTCCGTACCTGTCGGATTTTGACATCAATTTGGAACCGCTATTGTTAAAAGGTGGGAGCGTCTGCTTTGTTTTCTTTCTCGCCTCCGTGGAGGCTTTAAAGGTTGACGACCATTATTCTGGTTTTCGCGAAATAATAGAGATTTGTTGGAAGTAAAAATATTACTACTCTTTTGCGCCGGAAATAAGTTAGCCTTTTGTATATCCACATTAATGTTAAAGTCACGTTTTAGGTCTAAGTTTCTTATTGGTTCACTAATATTTCAAAGGCTAGATAAATAGGCCCTTTTGGTTATTATTTGGAACTACTGTACATTGCAGTAAAACATTCAAGCAATAATTACGTATAAGTAAATATTTTTCCACCAAAACCCTGAATGTATCGTGAGAATAACTATTTCTTGGTAGAAAAGTTTTTTCCTGTGCCTTAGTAGAAATTCTTTGGACTTTCGAAATTATAATAGTAAATCGAATTGAACACAATTAATTGTCTCTGAAAGACATTTTGATAATCCAAGAGATAACAAAGCTTTACAACACGAAACTTTAGAGATTGCGAATAAACATTGGCCCCTGAAACTGAAAAGGAAGAAATTAACCAGCGACGAATGTGGACCCTCCCGGAGGAAATAAGACCCGCTTTAGCCACAGCTCCGTAGGATAACAGGGCCAAAACAAAGGGACAATGATTAACGTTTGGGCTCGGTGCGGTGGGAAAGATGCATTCATTTCTGGGTCGCTTAGTCCAAACAAAGCCGTGCTGTCGAGTCGCATGAGGGTGTCGCGGTCGACACCGTACAGAGGCTGTCACGGGGGCAGTGTACAGACCACAGAACCGGGGAGTGCTGTGGGGTCCACACCTATAGAAGTGCACAGAGTGCGAACCGTCTGGAGTCCTTGTATTACCGTACTATAGACCTACTCGAAGAAACTTTGTGCCACAACGAAATCACAAACAGCTGATTGACATACAGCTGTTTCTAATAAATTCTCAGTGAAATCGGCTGTTGTGAATCACACCTTGCTGTCAAACTCCTCCCAACCTACCACAGAGAGTTAACTGAATGTCCTCGGCTGGCGAGTAAATCATGCTCGTTAAAATTATGACCATAACTAACTTATGAATGCTACTCCGCGTTTAGCATACACTCCATGGATCGCCTACACGGCATGGGTTAACGCCGCTATTTATGTTCGACTAGGCGTCTTGAATTATGAATGAATTAAGTGGCGCTTAATCATCTGCAAACGGTTTGTGCGAATACCAACCAACGGTGCTCGTTAGCTGCTTAGTCTGCAAGGTCATTTTGAAGTGATCACGGTTACTGTACAGGTGCTTTTGGTGACTAAATCAGATAGGCCCTAACTACGATAATGATAACAGATTTATGATTTGAATTGCAATAAGTTATTATAGAACTTATTGCAAGTGTCTTTTAAGTGTGTGTGCAATTCTTTTAAGTGTCCTGAATCACGTTTACATAGCTTGCGTTCATTCCACTTTTATTTAACTTATCGAATATGTTAAATCTTTCCTTGTTCAGGCTAGAAATTGTTAAAAATCCATAAAAATATCCCCTGAAATACCCCACCCCACTAAGTCAAGGGACCGTTGAGACATATCCGATTATAATGTTCAAAAGATTGTTGTTCATAAAGTTTTTAGTCATAATGGGTTAAATAATAAAAACTCCAAATGACAAAAGTAATTAAATTAGGTGTTCATTTTTTGTATTCGTTCAGCTAAAGTGTCGTTTTAAATATTTAACACTATTTAACAACGTATAATATCTTATATTGAAGTTTAAACTACGATAGCTAACTGAGAGCAAGAACTCACTGTTTACCTCAAATCTAACTTACTTGCTTGTTAAAACACTGTTTGGCTTTGAATCCGTAGTAAAACAATTAATTAAAATTACCAAGTTATGCTACCAACAGAAAATAAAAATTTAGATAGATAAGACTATAAACTACCTGCAGTTTGACTTAAGTAAAAATAAGTTGAAAATATAAACAAACACATAAATTGACACTTACCTAGTAATCTTCGCACTTCTATCTGGTTTAGATACAAATTCAGGTTACCACAACACAGTTTCATCGTACACGCAAAATAAACCAAAATAAATGACGAGGTAAACAGCGAAATTTTGTATTTAGCCATCGCGGCGCGTTTCTTCCCAGTCCGGATCGAAAAGAGAGGTTAGAAAACACCTAACAAGGTTACGCCCCTAAAATCGCGCTAGTAAACTATTTCAAGTCATCTACACAGAACAGAAAGTCACTTCAGTAGATATAAAGACACATTTCAGTCACTAAAAGTACGTATACATCGGCTAAGACACATAATTTACAACATTTCCACATAAAGCAAAAACCGAACGGCGAGCGACCGCCCCGTGCCTCGCGCAGATTCACTCTGATCTCGTAACACGTTCGTGTTTCGTCCTCAACAAGGCGAGATCGCGCGGAGGGGAGTGGGGAGAGGGCCGAGCGGAGACGGAAACAGCCGAACGTTCCCGATTATCAATAATGTTTTTATGCCTTTTCGCAGCCTGTCCCTCTCCAAACGAGGTGGTTGGTTATAGGCGGGCCTCGGGTCCCCGTAAATCAAACCTTGTAAAGACGTACAATGCCAATTGATTCCGATTCATTACTTTTTTTTTAAATATGTCACGCGAGAATAAGTTTGACATTAACGAATAGAAACAGGTCTTGTTAAAAGTGATATACGGCCAAGGCGTGTTTGTTATTGGGATATTCAAATACCACCTGGAGGTGGCAATTAGAGGTTTATTCAAATCAAAATTTACATCGCCGTACCACAAAATATATTCTACAGACTGTTCATTACGGTATATTTTACGTATATTTCAGACCTCTTGGCAGCGGAAACCCCGTAAAGGTATAATCATAAAAAAAGTCTTATTTAACTTCATCATTCTTCATTCGAACTGAAAATTTATGCGACAGCAAGATCGGAAGAGGAAAAGCATACATAACTGCTTTTCAAGATCTGATGGTTATTATTATATATATTTTTTCTAATATCGTAAGCGTTTAAACTTAAACATGACGGAAGACAAGTTATATTTATGCCATTACACAGCGTAAGCAGTGTAGCTGTTGCTACGCGTGATACACTGAAAAAACTCTAAGGTTGTCGATACACTATTTTTAAGGTTGAATGGAATTTAACTTTAGTAAAGTAACTAGCACCATATTCTAAAATTATGGTAAGGAATGCATTAATCTTAAGGTTATTACTACTTCAGATTATAGTTATTTTAAATTAAACGTAACTAAGGTTGTCGATACACTATTTTTAAGGTTGAATGGAATTTAACTTTAGTAAAGTAACTAGCACCATATTCTAAAAATTGTAGTAAGGAATACATTAATCATAAGGTTGTTACTACTTCAGATTATAGTTATTTTAAATTTAACTCATATAAGGTTGTTATTGCAATAATGTTACACGTTAAGAAATAATTTACCTTTAGTATACAACCCCATCAGAAGACAGTAAATTAAATTACATTCCTGTAGTAGATTATTTTTTATTTATTTTAGTTGAAGCGCTATGTGAGTCATATAGTTCTGGGTCTTTAATTAATATTCTGCTAAGAAAAACGAAAGTTCGAATATTTATCCTTCCACCAAGAGTAGGGGTGGGGATGTTTTACACAGCATAAAGGCTTAAGAAAAAAGTAGTTCTTGAATGTAAAACGAACTTTTTGAGATGTTGTGACTAATTTGGATATAGCGACCAACCTTAAATTAACTATTGCCTTTTTTATGTCTGCTCATATTATATAAAACTGGTCAAATTTAACTTTATTTCTACCGTTTTCTGTCGAATTGGTAGGATCTGTCGATTTGGTTTCGGTTGCCGGTTGCCGCCGTTGCCGGTTCGTTGTTCCGTTCGTTGGTTGGTGTTGGTGACTCCGTCCAGTGTAACTATTTTTCCACTGAAATTAACTGAACCTGATTAAGTTAAATGGAAAGGGCTTCTTTAGTTTTTGCAACAAAGTACAGTTGAAACGGACAACATAAGCCCCGTTTACACGCTCCAATATATCGGTGCAATCTGATCGGTACCAACCATATCGTAGCGATAATCGGAGCGTGTAGACGGGAGATCGTACCAATATATCGAGGTTGGACGAAAAATGAAAATTTCATTTTTCTGGCTAGATTGACAACGATATCGCAAGGTTGGAGCGAAAAGTTGGAACGTGTAAACAGCGCTCCAACTTAATCGATGCGATCAGTTCTGTAGTACTGAACGGAACATCAATCTCCAATTATCGCTACGATATGGTTGGTACCGATCACATCGCACCAATATATCGTAGCGTGTAAACGCGGCTTCAATTTCCAATTTATCGCACCGATATATTGGTGCAATCAGATCGCACCGATATATTGGAGCGTGTGTGTAAACGGGGCTATAGACGAATACGACTAGCCAATTGAACTAATGCTGACAAGTTGGAACCCTTACGCCAGCCGTCGCCACAGATTATGTAGCACATTTCCGTTCCTTTCTAACAAGTACCTCGGTGGCTTAGAGGTAGCGAGCCGGCTTCACACACCGGCGGGCCGTGTTAGAGTCCTGACCTCGCCGTTGAAGCTTTTTACTGTTATTTTACTGCTTTCATTAAATTAATAATAACTTTACTAAGGTAAACACAACTAAAAATTTTTAACCTTAACTCATGTGTAAAAATAACCATAATATTGCTGGGCAAATAGTGGCCTTAGCTTAAGGTTAATTTTAACTATACTACGTGTAGTTCTAACCTTAGAGTTTTTTCAGTGTATTTATCGTAATTACCATATATTAACGTATAACCGCATAATACCCCATTTTACATTTGGATGATTTGTTTAAGACACCCATTAGATAGTTATGAAATTAACAATTAACAATCAAGTTAAATAGGCTATATGCAACCATTAATTCTACCCTTGTTTACTTTTATTACTCATTATAGTCACGATTAAGACAAACAATCTTCAACGAAACAAGAACAATTGTTGTTTCCTGCAGCGTTGGCAACACTTCCAAGTAACATAGAGTCAACTGTTGATTTTTACTCTTTCTCAGTCGCTATAGTGTATACACTCGGTGCGACAACCACGGTTATCGCAGAAATTGCCACCATAGCCTTGGGATCAAGCTCAGAGACTACAGTCATCTTGATGCAACTGTAAATAGAAAAATGGTGATAACCAAAACAACTTTAGATGTTAATTTAATAAATGAGTAGTTAGTTAACACTAATTTCATAGACGTAAGTTTAGTTCATTATAATTATGTTTTCCTGCTCTGCTTTATTTTACTTATAAAACAGCCAAACTGAGCGATACAAATTTGCAAGAACACATAATTTTTAGTGACAAAAACCGTTCCAGATTAATTTTACACTGTGAGACGAGCCTGAAATTAAAGTAAAAGAGGGAGGATTGTAAACTTTTTCAAATCGATTCGAATCCACAAAGGTTCATTTAATCTTAAATACATACAGTGTTGTTATATAAATTATCTCAAGTTACAGTAATTAATCGGAAGAGGAAGAGAAACAGATATGTATTGCAGTGAGCATTATTAAGCATAAATATTTATTTAATTTAAACTGTATAAAATATTATACCAATTCCCGATTAATTTATGTCCACCTATAAAATCAGACAAATTTACTACTACACGCATGTTTCTTGGAACACCACCATTATTTATCTGTAGGAAATTCATAACCCGCAACCAACACCGTTGTCGCGCCCGGTGCTGAGCATTCGTCACTCGGGACATGTTTAATCCGCCATATTCTCTCCACAGGTGAGTTGTAAATGCAAATGCGGTCGGAGGCGCCAGTCTGTAAACGTGTGGGACAAGATCGAATGTTTACCGTCGTGATCCGAATGGGAGATGAGTCCGGCACGTTGGTAGCACTGAATGCAAACAAAATGTCAGTCAGAGTCAACACCGTTGCCACACCTGCCTTTGGGAGACGAGGAAATAACCTATGCCCAAAGAAAATAATAAATCATTGCCCATTCAGACCCGCCCGTCACGCCGGGCATCTTTTCTCTTCTCGATCCAGCACGCATCCTTTAGAGCTCTCGAGCTCTCCACTTCTTTCAAGACCCTCAGGTGTGCCTGAACGGTCCACTCGGACTGTTGATGTTTTTGCTTTAACGCTTCAGAATAGATGCGATTACTCAACGTCATTGGGTTATTCGAGCGAGTGCTTAAAAGAGAGGTCACTGTGAATAGACGAAATGATGGGTAGGTGATTCGCTCAATGTAGATTGACTCGCAAAGATCTATCTCACAGAAGTTGGGACATACTTACATCACAGAGTAAGGAACCTTTAAAGGTCCCTTACTCTGTGCTTACATAGATTTTACGTAGCATAGTCGACTTAGTCGTAGACGTAGAATTTGACTAATCTTTAAATCATACAGCATTTTTTACTGTAATTCCACAAACATAATACCCCCGTCGCATCAGACCTGCGCACTGAGCGAATTTCCAAACGATCTTGAGATATTGTATTTTGCCCATAAACACCATAGGAATGGGTATATAGGTTTGCTGCCATGGGATGTTGTTAGAAAATGTTAGTTTTGTTAGGAAATGTAGTTACATAAGGTAAATATCAAACTATATCAATATTCAGCACTTTTTAATTTTCCCCATAAACCCCATGAGGGTGAGTATGTAGGTTTGCCGCCATTTGGGTGTTGTGAGCAAATATCAGTTAAACCCTACCTAGTAAATGTACATAAGTAGTGTCTTTTGGTTACTCCTGGGCCAGGTCAAGGTCATCGGTTGGAAGTGGCAGGTGTGGGGTTGGAAGTGTGGGTTGACAGTGATGGATGGGTTTGGGAAGTGGGTCAAGGTCATCCGGAGGGGGTTTTAAAAAAGTGGGAGCCGCAGGGGCTCGGTGGGAATGGGGAGGGGTGGGGCGGCTTCGGGGTTGGAGGTTTTAGTTTATTTTTAAAATTAAATTAAAATAATAGTTGCATGATAGGAGAGCTCCTAGGTGTTTACAGTGCGAGTTGATACAGTAGAATGAGACATGTGTCCAAGGAAGAACGATCATATAAACCCGGTAATATAGTGAATAAGAATAATTGGATAGCATCGTCAATAGGTGTAACAAGATTGAAATGTTGATACTGCAGCATGTCAGTTAAGACAGCGTGCAAAACAGTATCAGTACAGTATGCAGTGTTGCACAGGCTAGGTTTTGCAAAGTACAACGGGTGAAAACTGTAGTATTTCTTAAGCTTAGCCAATGTAGTACGCGGTTTACAAACTTTGGAGTTAGATTGTTTCTGTAAAATATGTTTTGTGCGTAAAAGCTTTAGTTGTAAAGAGTGCGAAGCCATGATAATATACGAAGGGGAGATGTGTACTCTCCGACAATTGGCGAGTATATGACTGGCGCCCGCGAGTGTGTCTGAATATATAGAGACTAATTAGCATAATAAGTGCAAACATATGTTAGAGTAAAAAAGCGTAAGTAAAAAAGTGTTAGACTAGGTGTTAGAGACTTGCGGATAGTTGTTTACTGTTGCCCTATCGCCACTATAATGACGCGCGCGCGGTACCGATGCCCGTTTTATGGGGGTTGTGTGCCCCCCCCCTTCCCCAACCCCTCCCCCTGAGAGGATGACATAAAAGAACAGAACTTCGGAGAGCTCAGTTATTTGTCGGGCGGCGCCGCGAAAGGTTGTAGCAGGGGGAAACATATAGGCGAAGAAAAGTATCGGTAGCCGCAGAAGTTAATTAATTATTCAGGTGCAGGATTGCAAGTAATGTTCCGTGCACGAATAAGTAGGAATAAAATTGTCAATTGTACAGGTAAATCTTGTACTGTAGCAATAACTATAAAATTAGACGGTTGTAAAGTGTATGACCTGCTAATGTGCAAGAAATATCCCGTGCACGACTAAGTGGGATAACAATTGCCAATTGGACAGGTAAATCTTGTATTGTAGCAACAAGTATAATAGTAGACCGTTGTAAGGTGTATCACCTGCAGGTGTGCAGGAAATGTCCCGTGCATAAATATAGAGACTAATTAGCATATTAAGTGCAAACACATTTTAGAGTAACAAGCGTTAGTTGTAAAAGCGCTAGAGACTTACGGATAGTTCCTCACCCGACCGATTCCGCCACCGAAATGGCGCGCGCGCGGCAGCAACCCCCCTTTTTATGCGATCGATGAGTCACGTGCGACGCCCCTCCAACCCCCTCCCCGAGAAAACCGCATAAAAGAGCGAGGTTCGGGAGAGCTCGGTTATTTGTCAGTCGGCTGCGGCTACGGTCACAAGAGTCAGAGGAAGAGACGGATAGTTTAAAAAAGTACTGGTGATCGCGGAAGTTAATTAATTATTCAGTTGTAGGATTGCAAGTATTGCTCTGTGGATAATCAAGTGGGGGGACCACAACTGTGATTGAACAGGTAACCATTGTAGTATAGCAATAATTTTAATATTAAACGGTTGTAAAGTGTATAAGCTGCAGGTGTGCAAGAAATGTCTCTCGTACTGTAGCAATAATTATAATAGTAGACGGTCAGTAAGTGTATTACCTGCAGGTGTGCAAGAAATGTCTTGTGTAATGTAGCAATAAGTATATGATTGTAAGGTGTATTACCTGCAGACGTGCAGGAAACATAGCGTGCACTATTGCACAGGTAAATCCCGTAGTGTAGCACTAATTATATTAATATGACCGAGAAGTAGCGGTTAGAGTTTAAGTGTTGTTAAAGTAAGAGAGTAATTTGCATATTAAGGAGGAAACAGGTGTGTAAGAATGGAACCTGCAATTAATCAGTGTGAGTTTCCTGCACACGATGTTAATTAGCATATTTTAATTAAAAAAAAATAAAAATAAAAAATAAAAAAAAATAAAATGGAAACTCGACACTAAAATAAAATTAAGATATATAAAATAACTGATGTAGTGTTAAGAAATAGTGTAAAAATAATAAAAATGTTAAAATAAATAGTGTGTTAAAGTACTATGTGGTATGAACTCACGGATTGGTTGTTTACCGTTGGGGTGTCAGCTCCCTATATGGGAGGCGCGCGAGCTTCCCGTCGTTTATATACATGCGGATGGTTACTCATGCATGACCCCCCCCCCCCCGACCGGACCGGAAACCGGAAGCCCCCCCCCGCCGACGTCACAACGTCTTGGGTGTAGCGTGTAAGAAGTACCGACCAGGCCAAGGATTATGAGCATAAGTAATGCATTTCCAAACAATAGTCTATTGTATGTTAAAAACAAGTTGCGTGTTTTGGAGGCCTATTTCTTTTGGAAGTATAATTAAGCGGCGGAAGAGGGTGGATAACAATCGACGATAGTTATGCTGCCACGCGATGGGGAAAGCTGCGGATGTACTTGTCAGCGGATGTAATTTGATGCTATCTAATGCAAATTGAGAGGTACAAGGCTCCACCTGCGTTTTAGGCGACCCACATGTAACAAAGCACATCCGTTTGGAATTTTCCACTGACATTTCTGGAAAGTTCCGCGCCCCTGAAAACCCCTCCCGGCCCCCCACCACTCTGGGAGCCGAGAACTACCCCGACGACTATTGCCGCCACAGTCGGGCTCGGAATTTCGGACGCGACGCTCCGACCCGACTCAGAGGGCAACTCAAATGTATAAGCGGCCGATATATATTTGAGTTACTCTTATTGTTAGGCTATTACTATTTAATATTTGTTGTGTGTGTGTGTGTGTGTCTATGGTTTTATGCAAAGTGTTATTTGGTTTCAGTCTTAAGATGTGTTAGTTTTTTAAGGTTTAACTTGCGCATTGCGATGTTAGCATTAAGGTGTTTTATGGTATTATTTATGTTTAAGAAATGTGTTTTTAATCTTAAGTATTGGTTTATGGTATTTGTGTGTATGTGTGTGTGTGTGTGTGTGTGTATCTATGTCTGTGTTTGTTTATCTGTGTACTAATAATTTTTTACATTCCACAGCTAGCTGTTAGGTTGGGTAGATTAAATTAAAATGTAAATTTAAGAAGTTCGATTGAACTTCATTAAATATGGGTGGGACATGCGCGTTGTGCCGTAGGTAGCGCATATTTTTATTGTTTTTGATTTTTTTTTTAATTTTGGTCAGACAAAAATATGATTGGGTGGGTTTAGATTAAGGGTGGGAGGTTAGAGTTGCGTCTTGCACTAGCTGTTCCAGTGTCCCTAACTACCACATGGTCAAGCCCAGTGCCAAATGGCCCGAGACTGGCCGCCCGTATCACAGCTCACCAAACTGGATCGCCAAAGTGCGTGCGGGCAAAAAAAATTGGGATCCCTTGCAAGACGTAACTTTTTGGGTTGGGATTGGGAGTGTTTGAGGAACACAGGGTGGTGGAGACGGTTACAGCCGCCTCCATCACCTTGGATCATTATTATTTTTTGTTGACCTTGACCTCAATCCATTCATGCATAACCCCCCCCCCCCCCGATGTCACAACGTCTTAGGTGTACCATCTTAAGTATAATGTCTTAAGTGTATTGTCTTGACCTTGACCTTGAACTTGGCGAGCCCCCCCCCCCCCCCCCCCCCGACGTCACAATGTCTTAAGTGTAGCGTCTTAAGTGTAGCGTCTTAAGTGTAACGTCTTAAGTGTAACGTCTTGACCTTGACCTTGAACTTGACGAGCCCCCCCCCCCCCCCCCCGACGTCACAATGTCTTAAGTGTAGCGTCTTAAGTGTAGCGTCTTAAGTGTAACGTCTTAAGTGTAACGTCTTAAGTGTAACGTCTTAAGTGTAATGTCTTGACCTTGACCTTGAACTTGACGAACCCCCCCCCCGGCAGCAAAGTGCTAACAAATTTACTTATAACTTGAGAATGGTTTGCCGGAATAGGGCAAGCGATACATCATTGGAAAGCTCTAATTAGGAGTAATATTGTGGTAAAGACAGAATTAAATTATTTTCTTTTAATAAACATTTATTATCAAAAGAAACCCCCACTCATTGACTTGCCTATATAAGAGTGTCGTGGTTTGCGTTGGGACATTCATTGCCAATAATAGCTAGAGTGAACATGTCCCCCCGAGATGCTCCAATATTTTATAACAAATGTACAAAAGTTGAAGAAGTATTGGAGGTGGATGAAGAAATCAATGAAGAAAACGATGTAGAAAACGATGTACAAAACGATGAAGAAAACAATGAAGAAATTGAAGAGCCTTTGTTAAGTGAAAATGTTGTAACAAGAATATTTGTGGATCCGAATTCTCCAATGGATATTATAGGAAGGTTTGTAATTGAAGTTATGACATGGATAGAAAATGAAAGATTAGTAAACATAGCATCTCCAATTTTAGTTGATGATAGACCCACCTTTGGTGTATATTGGCGTAACAGTGATCTGTTATGGCTATGGGCGGAGGCATATGTGGAGTATTTGCAATTGGAAGAAAATATAGGCTTTAATCATTACTTTTCAGCTTTAGTCTTAACCTACTATTTTTAACATCTCACTAAAAATCTTACTGTCCCTCCCCCCCCCCACTACAACTGGGAGGCTATAAAAAGGGAGCAGTAGAGAAGCATTTCATTTCGCTGCTAAATTTCAAAGAGTAAACATCAACAAGATGTATCAATGTGAAATTTGCTTAGAAACTTTTCATGATAATATTCTACTAGAAATACACAAAGAGTTATTCCATAATAATAATAAAGATGTAACAGAAACCGAATATGAAGATTTAAAACTATATGGAGAAGAACAACAAGAAGAACAACAAGAAGAACATGAAGAACCATTAGCAGGACCATCTAATGAAATACCGAGTTTAAGAGTATATGCTTTAGAAGGTAGAGTAGTAATGCATCACAAAATTCAAAATGAAAAATTGGAATTGGAGCAGTTTTTTAAAGAAGTAAGAAGAATTGTAAATAGAACACTGGAAAAAGAATTGAGAAGACTAAACTTTATTAAATTTGGCATATTATTAAATGCTATGTTTACTAATGTAGAAGGAGAAATGTCACCAAGAGGATTCATGACAAAAAACCAGACCATAATGGCAAGTTCAGATATTAATTCAATAGTTGAAGATTGTTTGGAAGAAATTTTAACAAAAATTCAAGAACATGAAGGAAGAGGATCTGGTTGGAGTTTGGTTAGTATTGAGGGTATGGATATCAGAGTTCATAAACACGGCTACGGATTAAGGGGTAGCAGTTATATTCCGCTCCCAAAGAAAATTTCAGACACCAAATCGTGCATGAATGTTCAAAATGAAGATATGGAATGTTTTAGATATGCAATGACGGCAAAATTTGTACCACCTGACCATGCAGTAAGACCCAGTGGAGAATATGAAGAACAAAGATATAGATATAATTTCCAAGGATTGACTTACCCAGTGGCTTTAAAGGACATCCCAAAATTCGAAAAACAAAACCCTGGAACATCTGTTAATGTTTTCGGTCTGGACAGTTCAAATAAAGTGTTTCCATTGCGTGTGGTAAAGAATGAACTACCGGATCATAGGGACTTGCTATTACTTACAAGAGGTGATGTTTCACACTATGTATGGATCAAAAAGTTTGAAACTCTTGTTAGTAATCAATTATCTAAAAATAGAAATAAGAAGGTAATTTGCAAAAGATGTTTCAATTTTCAACGAGAAGGAAGACTAGGAAGACAGTGGTTAGAAGAGCATAAACGATTGTGTAACAACAACTATGAAGCCAAAATAATGTTACCATCACCAGATAAGGCCGAGCTAAAATTTGAGAAGATATCTCATCAGTACCGTATTCCCATTGTTGTATATGCGGATTTAGAATCTACACTTGTTCCTATTGAAAATAATGATGATGAAGCCAAGAAAAGTGTTAAGTATCAAATGCATGATCCAAACAGTTTTTGTTTATTAATTAAATCTACACTGTCAGAAGATCATTTAAATAAATATGATCTAACATCAAAACCTGTTATATATCGCGGTGAAAATGCTTCTAAAATTTTCCTTGACCACTTATATTTGATAGCAGAAAATGTACAAAAAATGTATAGTGATATTGTACCAATGATACCGATGGATGAAGAAGAAGAGATTCAGTATGAAAATTCAACCCATTGTTATTTATGTAAAAATGAATATACTTTGGAAAACCACAAGGTACGTGATCATGACCATCTGACAGGTTATTATAGAGGTGCCGCGTGTAACAGATGTAATATTAACTATCAAATTCGCAACTTTATACCTGTAGTTTTGCATAACCTTAGCGGTTATGATGCACATTTTATCATACCGGAATTGGGACGAGATGATGGAAAAATCGATGTTATAGCGGAAACTAGTGAAAAGTTTATTAGTTTTAGTAAAACGGTTGGAAATATTAAGTTACGTTTTTTAGACTCTTACCGTTTTATGCCATCTAGCTTAAGTAAACTCACTGAAAACTTAAAGAAAGAAAATTTAATAGAAACAATGAAGATTGTTAGTAAAGATAAATTGGATTTGGTTCTCCACAAAGGTGTTTTTCCCTATGATTACATCGATTGTTTGGAAAAATTTGAAGAAACATCACTTCCGCCAAGAGAAGCCTTCAAGAGTAAGTTGTATGAAGAGGACATCAGTGAAGAGGATTATCAACACGCTTGTAAAGTATGGAACGAACTAGGAATGACAACATTGGGAGAATATTCCGACTTTTATGTTAAATTAGATGTGACTTTACTTTGTGATATAATGGAAGAATTTAGAGATACCTGTTTTGAAGCATATGGATTGGACCCACTTCATTCTTATACATCGCCTGGACTAGCATGGCAAGCTATGCTGAAAGAAACAAAGTGTAGGCTTGAACTTATTACAGATATTGATATGGTTTTGATGATAGAGTCAGGTGTTCGTGGAGGATTGACACAAAGTGTAACTAGACATGTAAAAGCTAACAACAAATATCTCCCAAACTTCGATGCGTCACAACCAACAACATTCTTAGGTTATTTTGACGCAAATAACCTATATGGATGGGCTATGTCAAATCCTCTTCCATATGGTAATTTTAAGTGGGCGAACCCAGATTCGATAGGCAATATAATGGACATACCCAAAGATGGAGACATTGGTTACATTTTGGATGTGGACTTTGAATATCCTGAACAACTGCATGACCACCACTACGATTTACCACTATTGGCCAAGACGGAAATATCTCCAACTGGTAGATGGCCCAAGTTAATGATGACGTTAACCAACAAGTCAAGATATGTAGCTCATTATTGGACAATACAGCAAGCAATAGAATTGGGATTAAAAATAACAAGAATCAATAGGGCAATACAATTTAATCAATCTTGTTGGTTAAAACCGTACATAGACAACAACACAAGAAGAAGGACTGCAGCAACATCCGCTTTTCAAAAGGACTTTTTCAAATTAATGAATAATTCAATATTTGGCAAAACGTTGGAAAACAAAAGAAAGCATAAAGATGTAAAATTAGTTAGCGATCCGGCGAAATTGCAAAAATTAGTACAAAAACCAAACTTTGGAACAAGTATAATTATTAACGAGAATCTTGTAGCTGTTACCATGAACAAAATCTCAATAACAATGGATCGTCCTCTATATGTGGGAATGTCTATCTTGGATATTTCTAAAACCCACATGTATGACTTTCATTACAACAAGATGGTGAAGTTTTATGGAAGAGAAAACATCGGGATAGCATATATGGATACAGATGCTTTCATTTATTGGATAAGAACAGAAGACATGTATGAAGATCTACGTACTTTTATATACACTACTGACTTTGACTTTTCAGATTATCCTAAAGATCATCCCAACTATGATTACGATAGAAATAAAAAGGTGTTGGGCAAGTTTAAAGACGAAACAAATGGTGTACCAATGGAAGAAATTGTCGCTTTAATGTCCAAACTGTACTCATTCCAACTGTACATCAGTGAAAAGGACGAACATCAAGTTGTGAAGAAAGCCAAAGGCATCAAGACGTCATATCTAAAGAAGAAAGTACAGTTTGACCATTATAAGAGATGTTTATTTGAAAATGTGGAAACAACCGCAACATTCAACACCATCAGAAGCTACAACCATATATTGTATAGTGTAAAGCAAACAAAGTGGGCATTAAGTTATAAGGATGATAAACGCCACATTCTTGAAAACAACATCAACACATTACCATTCGGCCACTATTCCCTAATCCCTATTGACCAGTAAACCTTTTCTTCGTCCTTTACCTTCTTCCTTTTTCCTTCTGTAAAGAAGAGGGGACATGACAAGCCCAATGTCATGTTCCCTCTTTTTTACACCAACGTAATATGGCCTTGACCTATATATCCTAACCGTATAAAAGAGGATAAACCATTCTAGAGATCAGTACCTTTACAAGCGGTGTGGAAGACACAACTGAAGATGGAAGACTTAAAAAATAAAATTGTAAATGAACTTCATAAGCCAGCAAGAAGAAAATTTCCTAGAAGAAGTACAGTTATAAAAGGAATGAATGATCTTTTCCAAGCCGATCTCATTGAAATGATACCACATGGTAAGTTGAATAAAGGATTCAAATACATTTTAGCGATTATAGACTGTTTTACTAAAGTGGCTGATGCCTTACCGCTAAAGGACAAGACTGGTAAAAGTGTTACAAAAGCTATGGAAACGGCTATACAAAGAAATAAATTCAACATCAAACATCTACAAACTGATGATGGGAAAGAGTATTTTAACAAAGACTTTGCAGCTTTAATGAAGAAGTATAAAATAAATCATTATTCAACAAATTCTGAAGTTAAAGCTTCAATAATAGAAAGATTCAATAGAACATTAAAAGGAGCAATGTATAAAACATTTTCCAAACGAGGATCATATGTTTGGTATGATATCTTACCGCAACTTATAAAAGAATATAACAACAAGTATCATCGAACCATTGGTATGAAGCCTAACCAAGTAAATAGCGGTAATGCTAAGATGGTATTAAAACGTATTAGGAATAATACAACTCCTAAACATGAAAAAATGCAGCCTAAAACATTTAAAGTTGATGATAAAGTTCGTATAAGTAAATACAAAGGAGTATTTAGTAAAAGGTATCTGCCAAACTGGACTAATGAAGTATTTACAATCTATAAAGTGCAACCAACAATACCTGAAACTTACATCTTAAAGGACAACAAGGGTGAATTACTCGAAGGTGGATTCTACGGACATGAGTTGTTAAAATCATCAGTCGGCGATGTATATCTTGTTGAAAAGATTTTACAAAGAAAAAAGGATAAGGTTAAAGTACGTTGGTTGGGATTTGATAAAAGTGAAGACTCTTGGATCCCTACAAAAGACTTGGTATAGCAATTTGTGAAGTCATTACGTGTTTAACCTTTACACAAGATGGAGATTGTGCAACAAAAGGATCGATTTTTTATTAATAATATTGATGAATTAACAGTTGACAACGACAAGTTAAATCATGGAAAACATGGTGAACTACTGCCAAACACAATAAGATGTTTAATAACTGGACCGTCAAATTGTGGAAAGACGAATGTGGTTTTTAACTTAATAACAAATCCTAAAGGATTACGTTTCAACAACATTTACATCTTTTCCAAATCTTTGCAACAACCCAAATACCAATTATTGGATAAGGTACTCGCAAGTGTGCCTGAAGTTAATTTCTACAAGTTTAATGCTAGTGAAACTATAATGGAGCCAAACGAGGCTAAACCATTTTCTATATTTATATTCGATGATGTATCTTGTGAAAATCATGACACTATTAGAAGTTATTTTGCCATGGGGAGACATTACAATATTGATAGCATTTATATTGGTCAAACTTACAGTAAAATTCCAAAACAACTAATAAGAGATAATGCAAATCTACTTATTATCTTCAAGCAGGATGAAACAAATTAAAGCACATATATAATGATCATGTAAATGCAGACATGTCATTTGATAAATTTAAAGAAATGTGTGGCAAAGCATGGGCTGAAAAATATGGATTTCTAGTTATTATGAAAGAAGAAGCTATAAAAAATAGAAGATATCGTATAGGGTTGGATAAGTTTGTATTAATCCATTGAACGATTGATGATACGTTTAGTAATAGATTGGTCTTCGCAGCGTAAACATGGTGAACCAAGAAAAACTATTAAAGAAATAAAATCACTGAGTGACTCGATTAGACTTAAGAATCGAGCATTAAGAATGGGTTTGAATGAAAGAGAAGAATTCCTGGAGACTACATTTAAGCCTATTACAGAACCTTTAAAACAGATAACAGAAACTATTGGTAAACCTCATTATGAAGGAGATGTTTTGCTACCTGTTTCTAAATTTGAAGTAAAAAGTTTGAAAAAGGAAGAAGATGATGATTCTTACACAAGTGATAGTGAAGTTTCTCAAAAAGAAGAAGAAACAAGACAAGAAGAACCAGAAATAAATGTTGAAAAAGAAGAAGAACAAGAACAACATATACCTGAAGCAGAACAATCAATTCCAAATCTAACAAAATTAAGTAGTGATATATTGCAACAAGGACCTCTTGGAAGAAAGTATATCATGAAGATGTTACATGAAATAAAAAATAACCCAAAATTACACAAGTCACATGTATATGGTGCGAGAATTGATGGAAATGAATTAAAAATAGGAGATTCAAAAGTACATTTGACTGAAGATGATGATATTGTTATTGGTGAGCATAAATATAAAGGAACAAAAGGATTATTTGAACTGATTTTTAAAATATACCTATAAAATATACGCTACAAGATTTAAATACTTTTAAAGAAATTTTGCAAAATACTAATGCTCATAAGAAGAATTACTCCAAAGATTCAATGATAAATAGAACACGCGCAACGAAATATACAGTTGTAATAAAAAGATTGTTTCCGCTGAGAAAACTACCAACATTACGAACTGCGCCCGCTTTAAAGAAACCGCTAAAGAGGAAGTCTTTATCACTTATGGACTTATCACTTATGGATGAATATGGTAAAAAGAAAAAAGGAGAAGCTTCAACGTCTGGTAAAGGTTTAATGAAAAACCTATATAATACAAATGTGATTTACTATAATGATATAAATAAATTGGTTGATAGAATGAGACTATTACATGAAGCCATGGAAGCTGGTCATACAGGTTTAAATAATGAATGGGTGGCTTTAGTTGACGAACTTCGAAATCGTGGAATAATTGTATAAATCATCACGGATATATAAGAGAGCAGTGAGCATACAGTGGATCAGTTCAATCATGAGCGTTGACAAGTTCGGACGGTACTCCGGGCTAGGAGTACAAGGAGGAGAAAACAGAAAAAGAAGTGGATTGCCGCAAACACCTGAAGGTGACTATGATATAAGTAACAAACGTCTAAAATTTGTTAAAGACCCAGAAGAAGATACAGATGGAGCAAATTTAAAAACAGTAAAAGAAGCAACTTCAACATCATTGAAATTAAACAAGAATACTTATGATGTTAAATCACATAGAATAATTAATGTTGGTAAACCAACTGACAGTTCTGATGCAATTACTAAAGAGTATTTATCATCTGAACTTTTAAATACTTTAAAATTGCAATGGGGTAATAATTTAAAAGATGGACAGACATATGATGCTGGGAATCATAGAATAACCAACGTGGCAAATCCAAAAAATGATAAAGATTCAGTTAATAAAGAATTTTACATTCTATTATACCGGAAAAGACTCAACACGGATTTTCTTTTTATAAATTTATTATAAATGACATTGGATACCCAAAGGAAGACGGCGATGCTGTAAACCTAAAATATATCAAGGACAACTGTATTTTACAAGATGGTGATGAAATCGATTGTCATGGGAAAGTGTTGTCAAATGTAAAGTTCGGTTCTCAACCAAAAGACGCTGTTACTATGGAACAACTATCTAAAGAATTAAAAAGGGGAACATCGAATTTTGTAAAACATGAAGATGCCGTGCTAAAGCGAGGAGATACATTTATACATGGAAATGAAAAGTTTGATTTAATGCAAGGAAAAAATGATGAATGGGATGCAGGACATAAAACAATAACAATGGAAGATTTGTATAAAAGATTCGGATGTACCTTTGATGGTACAAACATTAATTGCGAGTGGTGGTAGATTAGGTACATACGATGGTCGTAATAGAAGAATAAAAAATATTTATCCTGGTTATGAAGATGATGATTGTGTTACATTGAGACAAACAATAACTTGGGATAAACACTTTGGGACCAAATATGATGCAAAGATAAAGAAAATAATTAATATTTTACCAGGAGAAGATTTAAATGATGCTGCTACTATTGGACAAGTCATAACAACGTCAAAAAGTGATTCGACCGCTTACACGTGTAATGATAAACGTATTATGCAGTTACACGATCCTCAACATCCGAAAGATGCTGTAACTTTAGATTGTTTAATAAGAATAGTGGGAAACTTACTTATCGATACCCACAATCATATAGCTAGAACAACGAGTCATGTGATGATTCAACCTGATGAACGAGAAGCTTGGATTAAAAATAGAATCATAATCAGTATATAATTAATTTAAATAATTAAATCTTTAAATATAAAACATTGTGCACAAGTTATTCATTTATGTAAAGCAGCTCGTGGAGTAAACACGCTGGTTATATATATATAAGACAACATAATGAAGACCGCACCTCTCAGTCATCGTCAAGACAGCGGCAAGAAAGGACGTGGTATAACATCAGCTGCGTATCCCTGCTAAGACGGATTCCTGTTGGTGCTGTTCTAAATCGAGCAATAGACGCTTTACCATACGAATTTCATCTGCCCGGAGGCTATCAATATTGTGGACCCGGAACTAAGTTGGCAAAACGTTTGGCAAGAGGAGATCCTGGAATTAATAAATTAGATCAAGCTTGCAAAGAACACGATATAGCGTATTCCAAGTTTGCAGATTCAACAAATAGATCAATAGCGGATAGAGCGCTAGCGGAAAAAGCTTGGCAAAGGGTTAAATCAAGTGACGCCAGTATTGCGGAAAAAGCAGCAGCTTGGGCAGTGACAACAGCCATGAAGACGAAAGCTAAGTTTGGTGGTGGAAGACGACGCGGGAGAAAACCTAGTAAAAAAGAAGCTGCAAAAAGAGGCGGGAACATCAAAAGAAGACATCGCACTAACCCTAAAAGGAAAGTCAAGAAAACATCCATATGGTCAATGGTAAAAAACGGATCGGGTCTTTACTTAAGACCGTACCGTGTGTATTAAATGAGAAGAATAAATTGATAATTCCAAATGAAGCATTAACAAACTATCAATTGTCAAAATATGTGAAATGTTTAAGAATACCATTCTTCAGAGGAGTTTTTATGAAAGATATATTACCAAATAGAGTGTGGAAAAATGAAACTGGAATAGTAAACTTAGACTCTAATTATGGACCAGGTACTCATTGGGTATGTTATAAAAAACTTAGAGAAAATGTTTACTACTTTGATAGTTTTGGAAATTTACCGCCACCAAAAGAACTTCAACATTATTTTCGGGACTCCAAGAATATATTCTACAACTACAAAAGAGAGCAACCTAGCAATACAGAAATATGCGGACATTTATGTTTAGAGTTCCTAGCGAAGAGCGTCAGTCAGCTTTAAGATGTCATCGTATACAGTGTCGCTGAGCGGAAATTCGTCAACATTGAAAAGTACACTTTTCCCAGCGTTACGTTTATCTACGGACAAACTATGGGAAGCAGCATTATTGGATTTGACTACATACAATTCAATTCCCAATGTTACAGAAGGAAAAAATAATTTACTACATTACTATGAGAGTAAAGATGAAAAAGGAAATTATTCACAATTAAAATAATTTCATTATCTACAGGAGCATATGAAATAGACGATATAAACCAAGTATTACAAAAGAAACTTGGAGAAGAAAATATTTCTATTAAAGGTAATAATAATACATTAAAAGCAGAAATAACTTCAAAGTATTATATAGATTTTAGCTTAGACCACTCAATCGGCAATTTGCTCGGATTTTCAAAGAAGAAAGGAATTTTAGCCCCTGGAAATGATTATACTGGCGATACAACAGTAACAATATTAAAGGTGAACAGTATTGATGTAACGTGTAATATTATACACGGATCATATAGAGATGGAGTAAATCAACACATATTACATACATTTTACCCACAGTAGCTCCTGGTTTTAAAATAGTTGAGAAGCCACAAAACCTGATATACCTACCGTTAAACACCAGTTTCATTTCAGACATCGTACTGAACATATTGGATCAAGACGGCATTAGTGTTGACTTTAGAGGAGAAACAATAACTATACGGTTACATATCAGAGCAGCAACATAAAGTCAACATGGGATTATCATTTAAACCACAACGGAAGAGTCGGAGCTCAGTAGCTCCTCAACATTCGACGAGTTAACACCGGACAACATACGCTTCCTACAAAAGATCGGACTAAAACTTGCCAACCATGGATATACTGGATATAGCGCAAGGACCGACATTCGACGAAACCCTATGGGAGAAGGAATATCACACTCACAACCCTTACACTTCATCAAAATTAAATAATAATGATGAAATAAGGATTCCCATTCAACAACAAGATATCTACACATTACCATGTGAAAGTTATTTATATATCGAAGGAAGAGTAACAACATTGGATGGAAAATCTGGTTCAACTGTTCCTTTTATAAATAACCCTATGGCATATCTGTTTGATGAAATTAGATATGAGATATCTGGAGTAACAGTTGATTCAACAAAAAAAGTTGGTATATCAACAACTTGAAAGGAATGACTTCAATAACACCCCATGAAAAGAATTCTTTAATCTCGGCTGGATGGGTGACTCCTGATAAAGACACTATTACTCCTAATTCAAAAGGTTACTTTGATTTTAATGTGCCTTTACGATTGCTTTTGGATTCGCAGAAGATTACAAGAGAATAATAATAAATGTAAAGCAAGAACTGGTACTGCTCAGATCTTCAACGAATAAGGATGTAATACAAGCGCCAAGTGGAACAAAAGATGCCGATTTGGAATGGCAACTTCAATTGGATAAAGTTGTATGGAGAGTACCACATGTCAGATTGGCGGATGAACATCGAGTATTATTATTGAAAAAATCAAAATCTGACCGTGATATTGTAATACCATTTAGAAGTTGGGAATTTCATGAATACCCCATATTGCCTCAAACAGAAAGACAAACATGGACTGTTAAAACCTCTACTTATTTAGAACGAGCAAGGTACATAATAGTCGGTTTTCAGACTAAACGAAAAGATGTTATAACTGCGCACGCTGGTCAATTTGACCATTGCAAGATAAAGAATTGCAAAGTTTTTCTAAACTCTCAGTTCTTTCCATATGACAGTTTAAATGTTTCATTTGACAAGAAACGTTATTCCATTCTATATGACATGTATGCAAGATTTCAATCGTCATATTATGGTAAGACAAATACACCACTACTATCACCAGAACAATTTTATTCAAAAGCTCCAATTGTTGTAATCGATTGTTCAAAACAAAATGAATCTGTGAAATCTTCAAGTGTAGATATAAAATTGAAATGGAATTTGAAGATAAAATACCAGATGGAACTTCAGCATACTGTTTAATTCTACATGACAAAATAGTTACTTACACACCGCTGACAGGAATTGTGAAGAATGTACTTTAAAAAAGATTAATACAACATCTGCACGATTTGTAAGGTTTTACAAAAGATCAACAATATCTAGGTCATCTGCGAGTATAAAAGCGAGAAAGAAGAGCTGGAAATTCATTTCATCTTTGATTGTCGTATGGGTAACATCGTCCGCAAGATGAGTTCTGCTACATCAAGTGCTAATGAAGAAACTACACCTCTTATGGCTGACAATAGTTTGGATATAGAAAGACAAGTTGAACAGGAAATGAAGAGTTCCTCAAGTTTAAACATAAGAAGACAGACGAAGAGGAAGTTGGAAAAGAAACGAAGAAAAGGAAAATTGAAGATAACATTTCTACCAACATCTTAATGGAGTATTCTTAGAATATTTTATCCTATTTCTTCTTGTATGACAAAGACTGTGTCTGCTGGAGTAATGAAATCATTGGATTACTCTCCAACTGTTATTTTGAATCACGGATCTAAAATGGTAACCTTCACTGAAACTTCTTGGGAATCTTTTATGAAACATATACATCTTTTGGAATGCTATTTGAGTAACAATACGTTTGGAAGAAAAACAAAACTAGGTTTGTTCGAATCAAATATTGAAATCGATATTGTTAAACAACGTGGTCAACAACTAGTTCGATTTAGAGATTTAACTAAATATAATATAAAAATACATTTGACAAAAGAAGAGTTTTACGCTTTAACTTGTGCTACTGGTCCTATAACAAGATATTTAAAACAGCTAATATTCTTAAGTACAATTATCAAAGATTATTTAACTGATGCATTGGATAGACAACCATATGTTCCAATCCTATACGGTCCAGTAGATACTTCAATCTTCAATAGGATCCCGCATGAAGTAGAGATGTGGAGACAGTTACACCACAATCAAACCAACTTTAATTTAGATGAAGAAAAAAAGCAAGAAAAACAAGGAAAACGAATCACGTTTCAACAATCAACAATCAACAACAAATTAAACAGACAAAGAATATTTTAAGTAAGAAGAAGAAGAATGTTGGAGTATAAAAGGCTGTCAATCCGCATTGACATACCAGTTGTCTACTGAACGTCATCATGGATAAACGAGTTTCATTCTCTAAGAAGACGGAAATAATGGAAGTAAAGCGAGGTATCATAGAGTTTCAGGGCATTCCGTGGTAATGATGGAAATTTTATAATTAAAGAGTTAGTGGTACTAGATATGATAACATCTGTTGTTTATCATTTTTTATCATGCCTCCTTTGCCGTTCAACAGATTAACAACCAAAGCTAAAGTAACAAACAAATGGTTGATGAAACATTTTCATAATCTAACATGGGATGAAGGTTTTATAACCTACAATATGATGCCACACATTATGAATCATTTCTGCAAAGAGTTCAAAACTATTTTTACAAGAGGATTGGAAAAAGCAAATTGGATACAAGCATATACAAACCATGAAGTGATAAATGTGCAAATGGAGAAAGATTTTTATTGCTACTTTGCTAACATCTGTATTGCATCTAAAAACTTTAAACATCGGCAGTCTCAATGTGCTTTAAAGAACGCATATCGTTTGAATGTCTATCTCCAGCAAAGTGGTGGGGGAAGCGATGGGTATAAAAGCGAGAGCGGCACTATGACAATGCATGAGTATTACTCTAACCTCCGAGGAGTCAACACATCTGACGCGCAAGCACAAGAAGAAGAAGACGAACAATAGTAAGAAAAAATAATGGCATCGCAAACTTTTCTACAGTCGCTTGTTGATCAATTCAACAAACATTCTAAATCTACAATACTACCGACTAAGAATGTTCAGAATTGAAAGAAGAAAAACATTACATTATTTACACTATTCAGAAGATGGAAACATCAGTTGGAGACGCCATCAATTGCACATTGAGTGAAGCACCCTACACACCTGGTGATGAACCGAAATTTCAGTATTTCTTCCCAAACGCTTCGTTCAACTGCTGCAGAATGAAGATTTACGACTGATTCACCCCGGCGCACTCTATTTGGCATCCCACGGTCCTAGTGGAACCAACTCTACTGAACTTACACTTCATGTTATGCCTACTAGCAACTAGTCTGTAGTTTATATATACTGTTGTACATGTGTGTAACTGATTTAAATAAATAAAAAATAAAAATGAAAAAAAAATAATAAGAAAAGGCAACATATCGATAGTGTTTCTGCACTATCGATATGTTGCTTTTTTTTAAAACACGTTTGGATGACCTTGACCTAGTTTCGAGGGTATATAAGGCCGTAATTTTCTTGAGGATCTCATCAGTCTACGACTACCTTTCGTGCTGTACACATCTCTGTTGGCTCTCCAGTTATTACGAATAACAACATGTCTCTTAAGGTTAAGTGTGCATCATATGATACCACCACCATTACAACTTTTGAAGAACTCGACGATTTTATTAATGAACTGCGAGTGTTACTTGCCGGTGGTTATCGTTTAAATATTGATGTTTACGCTAACAACATGAGGATGTTTCCTAAACAGAAGTTCTGCAACGAAGAAGTATTCGTTTCCACACAACCTTCAACTACAACACCATCTACTCAAAGTAATGTTAAGTTCCAGAAATATTACTAATGTTAAATAATATCAAGTGGTCGCTGTAGCATCTATAAAAGGACCGTGTAACCTAACAGAATCATCATTTGCTCTCCAACTGACGCAGCGAAAACAACTACTAATACCATGTTGTACAGAATGATGATTGAATTCAATGGAAAAATCTACGGAAAAGACTATCAAAGTGTAGAACAAATGACGTCCGATCTTCAAGTATTGACTAAAGAGGGATTCCAACCAAAATTAATTCTAAAATTTCCTGAAGTACATCCACTCTCCACTGAAGATCTCATCGCCATGGCTAAAGAAGAAAAAGAAAAATACAAACAAGATGTAAAGAAAGAAGAGAAAATGAAAACTCAGTATCTTAAATAAATACATCTTACACTTGTAAGATGATCTTTTTTAAAACTCCATTTGGATGACCTTGAGATTACCCCCACCACTTTTCCTAGTCTATAAAACACGCTATCCTACACTATACAACTTCATTTCTTGCCAACACTTAGAAGCGCCAACATGGAAGAGAAGAAAAACGAGGACGCACCGCGCTACTGTTGTGAACAAAAATGCACCGATTTAGGAAGATGGATGGTAGACGGATTAGCTTGTACAAAGTGTGAATTCTTCGGATCCTGTTACTGCAAATGCAAGACAAAGCAACTACCACCACCGGAATTGCGAACCATCAAGATTTATAAATCACGATACTTCCACACTTGCTGTCCCCAGAGGTGTATCAAATTTCATCCGGAAAAACTTGTCAATTGTCGAGAGTGCAATGCATATTATAAAGACGACTTTTGTACATGCATCATAAGTGCGTGCAAGTACAGATCAGATTGGTCAGATTGGATTTTTGTTGTTTTGTAGTCACTGACTGCAGCCCTTTTTTAAAACTCCATTTGATTGACCTTGAGATTACCCCCACCACTTATTTTTTACAACATATATTCTACGGATCATTCGATACGCTTCTCATTCTTATTTCATTACTCGCACTGAGAACAACATGGATGATAAATTCATTTCCTTTCAACATTTAATTACCGACAGAGAAGAGATGGAAGAACTATTCCAAAACTTACTCACACTCATTGATAACTATCCTTTAAGATGGATCAACATCACAGTGCAATACGTCAATCCTACCAAAATATTTTCATCCTCATCATCATCTTCTGCCACCTCCATGTCTTCATCGCCGCAAAGTGCAGAGGAAGAGGAACAGACAACTAATGGTGTTAAAATTGTTGAATTAAACAATTCAACAATTGAGGAACAAGAAATGCAAGCTCTGGTTAAATATAAATTTAATATTTAATTTACAAACATTATTAGTATTCCTAACTTAAAAATACAACTAATGGTTATCGTAGTACACCTCCTACTACCTACCCGAACGGCGTTTCGCTGCGAAATGCGCTGGCCAACGATTCGCATGGGGGTATATCACCCTTCCCCCACCACGCCACCACCCCACCACTTCCCCCACCACGCCACCACCCCTCCACTTCCCCTCCACCGCCCTTGCCCGCATATAAGCGAGCCGCTGACTGACGCTCGCCATTTGTTTCCCGACTCCCGTACGATGAACAACGATCCGCTAGCACTAATGAAATCTACTTTTGTAATTAGAACAAGACATGATTTAAAAGATATAATGGAAACTTTAGAAGATATTATAGACAAATTCCGCTGCATCACTATGAATTTGGAACTTGCTTACGGTTGTCCAACATGCGATAGAGTTGAGACTGAAGATGAAGATAGTTTGCTAAAACTCACTCCTGCATCCTCCCAAAACTACACCGACAGCTGACGACGACGTTTGATCGACACACAACTGTTTTTTTTTTAACCCCCCACCACTTTCCAGTAAATATGCCCTGTCCTCATCTTCGTTTCTCATTTCATCGCCAACTTTCCGACCGTCAACACCGCTCCCGTTTCACCTACAGAAATTAAAACAAGCACACAAACATGATGGATGATTTTTCACTTAAAACACAATTGGAAGAGGACAGACTCAAACTAGAGATCAACAGGCTGCAATTGGAAACGGAAAATCAACAAGGGATGGTTCGCCTGCTGCAACTGTTCAAATGCGTACTGTGCATGTTGTGCGTCTACCTTCTCTTCGCCACCACCTTCGGCGTCTACCACTCCCTCACCAGTGGACGGCACTCCAACACCTCTCTGCACAAGAACACGACTTTGATTTAATTTTAAAAATAAACTAAAACCTCCAACCCCGAAGCCGCCCCACCCCTCCCCATTCCACCGAGCCCTGCGGCTCCCACTTTTTTAAAACCCCTCCGGATGACCTTGACCCACTTCCCAAACCCATCCATCACTGTCAACCCACACTTCCAACCCCACACCTGCCACTTCCAACCGATGACCTTGACCTGGCCCAGGAGTAACCAAAAGACACTACTTACATACCAAATATTATCAAATTATGATGGTCTTTTCATTTTCCCCATAAACCCCATAGGGGTGAGTACGTAGGTTTGCCGCCATATGGGTGTTGTAAGCAAATATCAGTTTAAGCCGTACCAAGTGAATGTACATATTAAATTTTATCAAGTTATTCCAATTAATAAGCGAGATACAGGGTTTTGTTGATTTCCCATAAGAATAACATG
>CM061533.1:226294871-226364013 GCA_030545055.2 Neoaliturus tenellus
TTGTCATAGGGATAAAGTTTGGAATTATATACATATTATGAATTTCACAAAAAATAAATTAGTTACAAGCAAGTTTTATTACTTACATTATGATCTGTGCATTAATTATTGATTAGGCTATGATAATTGTTTTTAACATTAAAACTATACTATTGGCTATGATCTACTTTATGACCTATGGAAAATCTAAATTATTTCTCAAGGTTAGGCTACATCCATTATTCATTGATGATTATTTATTTGAAATTGTCAGTGTAATAAAAAGAGTTGTTTCAAGCACGAATATAAAAGTAATAAAATAGATACCATATATAGATAACCACAAAAATACCAAAATAGATACCATATACGCAAAATAAAATCATTCCGCTAGGCAAGTTATGATATTTGCTAAGTTTACTAAACTAGGCATTATGCAAACAATAAAAATTTGCTCCATCGTACAATAAGAATTTTTCAGAAAATTTATATTTGAGAAATATTTTGTAAAATTCTTTCCTTATATTTTAAACAAGTAGCTTAATTGCGCTTTTCCTTTAATTTTTTTACATTATTTCATTTTTAGTAAATTTTCTCCATTACGGGCGCTGCTATGAAGGAAACTGCAGATTGTTGTTTCATGTAGTTAAAATTGCTTGATAAAGTTAGTTGTTTGCACTAAATGTCTGGAAAACTTACTCAAGAACTAGCTCTGAACTCAAGAAAAAGTATTTTTATGATTTAAGCAATCAATTTTGCCATTCCCCGACTTATTGTAGAATATGTATCTTGTTAACCATATGTGTGGTACTTTCTTTGACTTAAATAATGTCTTATAATACTAAGTCTTTGACTTAAATAACAATTTTTATGCATAAAAATGTCGTCCTTTTTTGTAATTAATTATGACTATTTACCACTTGAAATAGTAGTAATATAGTATTTGGATTCGACTTCCTTACAAAACTATTAATTATTACTTACAGGCAGATGGAAAACTGAGCTAATTTACCCGTGTGTAACTTGTTAGCTAGAATTTTATTTTTAATATTCAAATAATCGTGTGTTACCAGGCAACAAAATGAACAATCAATTTAAAACCTACTATTTTGTTATGATTTCTAAAAGTGGTAAAACATTTTATCACCTGTTGTTAATTTTATATGATTGTTAAAACAACTACTATTACTCAGGAATGAAAAAAGATTACTTAAATAACCTTTATTGGATCTGCCTACAATGTATCCATCTAATTCATAATTCAAGTTTTGGGGCCTAAAATCATTGAAAAAATCCAAAAGCTAAGAAATTAATCGAGGTGACTGTAGACTGTGGAATAACTTAAAATGAAATAAATGTAAATTAAAGCAAAGGGAAAGAATTGACCTTTGCAGAGGTATTGGGGGGAGGGTAGAGGGTTGAAAATGGCCAGTTCAGTTATGGGATCAGGTGGGGCTACGTTTTTATTATTTAAATCTTCCTAAGAATAAAGTTGAATTGTGTAAGACGATTTTTTCCATTCAATACGAAATTGCCCCTTAAATTATAGACGTTTATGTTTTATTGCTAACATGTAAATAAGAGATATAATTTAATACTGTTTTTTAAAGTATTGTAGCATAAATGCAACTTTTTACCATGACTGTGCTTGGTTTTGTTTAGCCTTAGTTTTAACGTAGCCTGTAATAATTTATATTGTTGAATGCCTTAATAAAATAATTTGAATTATTTGACCTATTATATAATCTTATTACCCAATAAAAATCTTCTAAAATTTATTTTATTTATAAATAAGTAAAATCTAAAATTTTATGTAATAATTTTGAATGTTATTTAAAAATCTATACTAATTTATTAAATATTTCATGGGCAATTTAAAAAACGACGAAAAGCTATTAATATAAACTATTTTAAATTAGAGATTCAAAAGTTCCCGATGCAACACATAATTAGATCGGTTTCTTTTTACTACATTTACATTTTAAACTTGTTTACGCATAACATATTTTTCGGATTTGTATTATTATATATTCAGTAACTCGGTAGAAAAATAGAAGCTGACGTAACATACGTTTCTTAATTGACGTAACAGAATAGCTCTAGATCACGTAGGCCTTTATACATTTTTATCTTATTCAAACAATATTTAAGTTTGAGAGCTTAACAACCTTTGCACATTATTACTTAAACTTTTATTTAAGATAAATGTTAATAAACATACAAAATACAAAAATGTTTCATTCTATTAACTAATAACTGATTAGTTGACAAACTTGTCATTTAAGAATACATAGAGAAGGGACCTATTCTTAATTTGGAGATTGGAAATCTTAATCTGATTATTAACAACAATGATAATCGTTTGAAAGGAAAATTCAAGAACGTCAGCTGTTCTGTCCCCGACGGGACGACCTATTGTTGACTACTGAGACGCTAAACAGCAGCCACCCGCCTTTTTAACATCTCCCTCTTTTTCAACAAACGTAGTAAAAATATGCAAACCTAAATAGTAAATTGACTGGAAATGTTAGTTAAAAAATATTATCAGCCTACTATTCTACGGAATTAAAGGAGCTCAAATATCAAAACAAAACAAAACATATTTATTTTGAGTTTTTGCTGAAGATGGAAAGTGCTAAACTTACTTTTTAAATCAATAAGAAAAAACCTTAACAATTTCAAATATTTATAAACACTTAGTTATGTCAATTCCTGTTAGTTAATAGTTTTAATTATTGTTTTACAACTCAAATTAGGTTGAAATGAAAATGTAACACCAATTGTGGTATAAAAAGGGATTTTTAAATGTGTTTTTACAATAAACCATTTACGTTAACAATTAATCCATTCATATTTATAAATTTAGTCAATATATTGTTGATTTTTCTAGTATTTTTTATCAAATAAATATTTAAAAAAAAAACATTGCTTTCAAGATAACTATGTTGACGTATAATGCCTTATTAGAACTGTTATATATCTTTGATGGTGAGTTAAATGACATGTCAACAGTATAATTATTTTCGAATAAGTATAGTATTACACACATCTACTGTACTTGTTGGTATGACAGCCTCCTGAGGTCCGAGATGCCTGAGGAAACCACTTTGGTTGGGTACGCCGATGACGTCACAGCTCTCATTGCTGCACGCAACGTTGAGCTGGCCCAACTGAAGTTGAACCGAGTTATGCGGGTGGTCAACAACTGGATGTCCGATCACGGTCTCTCACTTGCTCTCAGTAAGACGGAGATCGTGATTCTCACGAAGAAGAGGATCGACACCGTCGTCCCGTTTCGAGTGGGAAGGGAGGTGGTCACATCAACTCGTGCCGCCAAATACCTCGGGGTTATGGTGGACACCAAGTTAAGCTAGAGGGATCAGATCTTTCGTACGGCGGACAAGGCCGCTAAGGTAGTGACTTACCTTAGTAGGCTGATGACCAATGTCGGGGGTCCCCGATCCAGCAGAAGACGTCTGTTGATGTCCGCGGTCCAGTCCGTGCTTCTTTACGGGGCAGAGGTGTGGGCAGGCGCTCTAGATAAGGAGTGCTACAGGTTGCGACTCGCCCGGGTTCAGCGTCAAGCTGCGCTCCGGGTGTGTTCCGCCTACCGGACAGTGTCCGAGCCTGCCGTCCTCGTGGTCGCCGGAGTCATCCCTGTCAAGCTCTTGGCAGGGGAGAGGAAAGCGATTTATCAGAGACAAGGCGAAATCGGCAAGGACACGGCAAGAACAGAAGAGCGCTCCCGAACCTTCCAGCAGTGGCAACACAGCTGGGAGCACGACACCCGAGGACGATGGACTGCGCGACTTATCAAGCAGGTCCAACCATGGGTGGAACGGCGTCATGGGGAGGTGGACTACTACCTGACCCAATTTTTGACAGGTCACGGCTATTTTCGGTCGTACCTGAACCGGATGGGAAAGACCGGTTCACCGGACTGCATTTATTGCCCGGGTGTTCCCGACGATGCGGAACACACATTCTTCCGCTGTCCCCGTTGGGAAGGGCCCCGCCTGGAGGCCACACAAATCTTTGGTGCATTTTCGGTGGACTCGGTCTGCCAAAAGATTTTGGAGGATGAGGGCAACTGGGATTGTTTGTCACAGTTCGTCCGGGGCATCCTCCTGGAAAAGAAAACCGATCTGGACCGCGAAGTGGCCCAGATCCCTTGATCGAGCGGCTGGATAAGGAGCGAGCCCCACGGGCGTAAGTAGTGGGGTTTGGTTACTTTCAAAACGGAAGTCGTGCCATTTGCCAGCAGCTGCCACGCCAGCTGCCATCGGCCAGATGACAAATCAGATGCCGTCGCCATATGCCATGCCATATAGCTTCCGGTGGGGAGAGGCTATATCAAATGATGGGGTGGAGAAGGGGTGAGCAGATGGTGTTAATGTTTGAAGTAGGAGTTAGTTTATAAAGGAGAGGGGATAATTGTTTCAAGGTTATATGGAGGGGGTTTTAAAAAAGACTGAACTATTAAGAGTTTAGTTTATCGGTGATCGTCATACAGGTCAGTCGAAACCGACAAGGGACCGAAGAATAGCTTCTACATCATTTATTGCTGTAGAAGATACATCTGGAACTTGTACAGGGTTCTGAGGAGTTGGTGAAGTTGAATTTCTAGGAGGATTTTCCCTTGGATGAGTTGTTGATGATATTTCTTGAACTTGAACATTTTCTTGGTTGGTCTCCATTGTTATTGTAGTACAAATTAGAGTGGAGATGTTGTTAGCTCAAGAGCATAGAAGATAATGAAGTAGGAATTATTGACGAGGCCCTTATATAGGGAATAGTGGGGGTAAAATAAAAAAACTTGTTGAACACAGTCGATAGGTGTAACAAGTTTAAAGTTACTAAAGTGTAACATAGAACGCAAAATGTCGTAAATAACACTATCATCAACATTAACCTGCGAAGTTGTCGAAGAGTATAATGGGTTAAAACTGTACTTCTTCCTAACTCTATTTAAATTAGTTTTTTACTTTGAAATTGAAGGTTTAGAAGTACTTCGTAATATGTGTTGTGTTCGCAAAAGCTTTAATTTTAAACATTGTGCATTCATCATAACCGATGTGTTACATTCAGAAGTTAAAAGAAGACTGAGATATAAAATGAAGTGTAAAAGAAATTGAAACAAAACGCTGGAGTAGTAATTTTGTAGGTTAGAATTAACCTACAATATGAATGCTAAAAGTAACGAAGTCTATTCCATGGATAATTCTAACCTCAAACCTATTTAATGAAGTAGTCATAACGTAAAACTAATGAGAGATGATGACTGAGCGGATGCAAGGCAATGAATGTTCGTGGCGCGATAAACTACCCACTTTTATAGAGGCAATAACTCCAGCCAGATGGCGGCAGATGGCGAGCAAATGACTGGTTGACCGACTTTCACCTGAGTAGCAAGAGAAGTAGGGTTCTGTGTCCATCCCTACTCCTTTGGGTCAATGACCGCCCGGAAAGGTCAATGACCCCCCGCCACCGGAATTGCGAACTTTCAAATTTTACAAATCAAGATATTTTCATACATGTTGTCCTCAAAGATGTTTCAAATTTCACCCTCTAGATCTTGCTCATTGTCAACGCACCAAGTCTCATCAAGATGATTTTTGTACACATATGATAAAAAGATGTAAATACAGATCAGATTGGTATTCCGATCCTGTAGAACCATCAAATGTGTAATTTCAGTTTTACACTCTTTTTAAAACTTCATTTGGATGACCTTGAGATTTCCCCCCATTACCGGTTGTAATATTTATATAATATTAAATTCAACTTTAAATCATTTCACTTCCAACATTCTAACTAACAACATGGAAGCAAAATTTATCAAGTTTGAACATATAATAACTGAGAGGGAGGAGATAGAAGAATTGTTTCAAAACTTACTTTCTATCATTGACGAATATCCTATAAGATAATTCAGAATTGTAGTTCAATATTTAAATCCTGGTGAATTGTTTTCTTCATCGAGTGAAGAGGATGAAACAACTACTTCGGTTCAAATAATTGAATTAAAAGACAAAGAAGAAGAACTAAACGTTTTATTCAATCATAAGCTCAAGGTTCCCTATATAAAAGCCCCCTCCCTAGACAGCACCCCTCCCTAGACGCCTGCTCAAGGTCACCATTATATAAGCCCCCTCCCTAGGCGCTGATCCTCATTCGATTGCCAACTCTCTAACGATGAACACCTCTCCATTGGCACGAATGAATGCTAGTTTTGAAATAAACTCAAAAGAAGATTTACAAGAAATATTTAATACTTTAAATGAAATTATAAATAAATTTAACACTATTACAATGAATTTGGAAATAACTTACGCTTGTCCTATTTGTGATAAGGTTGAAAGTTCTGATGAAGACAGTTTACTAAATATTACTCCTCTTACCCCTCTACAGTCGGACACAACTTCTGAGGCAAATGATGAGCAGCATCTTTCCCCCACCACTTCTATGTAACAACGCTATTTCCCCCCACCACTTCTTTATTTAACCGACATTTCCCTCTTTTAATTCTCATTCCATCGTCGCCTCTTCAACTATCAACATCGCTTCTTTCAAAATTTCAAAAAACACAAACATGATGGATATGATGGATGAAGTTCCATTTGTAACAAGGATGGAAGAGGATAAATTGAAATTGGAAATCAAACGATTGGAAATGGAACGGGAAAACCAACTCGAGATGTTACGTTTGTTCAAACTTTTTAAATACATCATCCGGGGACTCTGCGTTTACCTTCTCATCGTCGTCGGTGTTTGTATTTACAACTCTGTAGTTCATCACAAAACTTCAACTTGTTTAAACACTGCTGTCACACATTGATTGTATGTTTTTCACAAATAAAATTCACAAACCTAATTCTATACCTATCCCGCTATCACCAGAGTTAGTTCGACTCTCCGAACTATTACTCCGGTGGTAGCGGGATAGGGTTTTTTAAAACTTACTCTGGATGACCTTGACATACTTTCCATAACCCAATTGTCAAGTTGAATTTCAAATTTCAAATAACATCTGCTCCCCCACCGGAAGCTATATGGCATGGCATATGGCGACAGCATCTGATTTGCCATCTGGCCGATGGCAGCTGGCGTGGCAGCTGCTGGCAAATGGCACGACTTCCGTTTTGAAAGTAACCAAACCCCACTACTGGCGTAAGCCAAATTTAGGCCTAGCCTGACGTAATGTGACAAACAATTCCAGGGTAGATTCCTAAAGAGTAGAGGAGGTTTTTTAGTGGGTGAACCCGTTTTTAGGGGAACCCCACACTACAGGCTGGCCACCTGTGTGCGTAATGCATTTTTCCGCCACTCCCTCAAAAAAAAAAAAAAAAAAAAAAAAAAAAAAAAAAAAAAAAAAAAAAAAAAAAACTGTACTTGTTGGTTTTAACTTCGAAGCATAATATTTCTGAAAGTACGAGTACAATGTAGTTAACCAATAAATGTCTCGTTTCGGCTGCGAGCGGTTGTGCATGCTCCCTTCCGCATGGAAGTATGCAAGCTGCAACACTCCGAGAGGAATTTATAGTGGTGAAATATCAAATAGACTACACTTCTATAATCAATAACCTTATTAAAAACCAGTTAATGTATTTTATTTTAATTAAAACAAGTTATTTAGTTTAGTATGATAGTTTTTTTAGGGCCAGTATAAGAAAAGAAGTTATAAAAAGTTTATTATTCTTGTACGATTTAAATCTTACATTTAAATGTTTAAAGTACTTCCAAGGGATGTTTTAAAAGTAAATGGTTGCATCTACGACACCCATCATAGCGAAGGTACAGTTTTGTGTTGGTATTTTTTCTTGGAATAGCAAACATAATATTTGCCGAGTGGTAACAGAGATGACCTTCGGTCCCCGAAGCGATTAAGTTAAAGTTGGACTAAATTGCATGTGTGTTTGAATTAAGAATCTATCAACAATAGGACGCTATAAAGAAACTAGCCTATTGTTTGGTATTTACCAAGCAATCGTCCAAAAATATCACTAGAGTTGAAAGGATTCCACAATGAAAAGATGTTGTAAGTCAACGGTGTATTTATCAATAAGCGAAACTAGGACTTAATGAAAACTATAAATTAGTATCAATATTTTTGCTTACTAGATTGTTCCCTATTATGACAATTTTATGTAAACTTACCACTTTGCTTAAATTACAAACAAAACTAATTTTCCTAACATGTTTGATGTAAAACACAAACTTGGATAGAGCTAAAGCAGAGCCTTTACAACAGATTAACATTGCAGCTGGGATTTGAATAGTCAGTTAAGTGTTTTAAACCCCCTAAGCTCTTATCCATTACAATTTCAATAAGCAGATAACTAAATTTTCCAAGTCTCTATACAATTTATGTAATGTTTCTTCCAGAGTATTATCCTTTTATAAATGAATTTATAATAAAAGTAATATAAATTATACAAGAAATGTATGTATGCAATGTTGGTCAGCAATATTTTTACTGTTATACACAACTTAATTTTCATTTAAACAAAATAATCATTTTAAATATTTAGCAATTTACAGTTTTCGATATAAAATTTTTTATTTGTTTTCTGGCCTTTAAGTCAAGTAAAGTGGTGTTTACTGTGGAGTCATTTTCTTCGTGTTAAGTAAATTATAATACTAAATGATTATAATACTGACAACAACATAATGAAAAATTAGTATAATTAAAAAGAATAAAAATGTCAAACACCCCGGAAGCAAACTCCAAAAATAAATTCCGTATCTCTTGTCGAGAAAACAACGTTTGTTTGTGGGGGGCTGATGAAAAGTGTAAATATCACATCCTACTCAGACCGTTCAGTTATTGCATGCTCTCTTTTTCCTCGTCCCAAAAATAAATCCAGGTATAAAAAAAGAATTTTATTGAAAACAGTGTGCATTGCTTCATCAAAATCATTATACTTGTTATAAAAGGTTATAATGAATTCTTTGTTTAAAGTTCATTGTTGGTGATGGTGAGTTAATTTTATTGTTTAGTAGTAAATTGTTGCAGACATTTTCCATCACTGATTAGATATCAAAATTCACGACGTTTCGGAATCTGGAATCTGATCCCGTCTTCAGGTGGAAGATGTACCTAGAACACAACAAAGTTAGTAAAAACACGTCACTCGAACCTGGAGAAGCAAAAAGCCAAACCTGAAAACAGAAAAGGCAGTCATAAAAATTAAATAAAACACAAATAAATTGAAAAAGCTCACACAGTAAACGGTGGAAGTAGTAAAAGAAAAAAAATTAGAAAAATATACCCATTGTCCGCAACAGTTTACTATATAATGCATTGTTATGTTATCTAGTAATTTTGTAAGATCTATTGGTTGAAATCTATTGTAATTAATAGATTTTTGAAAGTCACTAGACACCACACAAGGTAATTACAACTTTGTATATCAAGGGAACATGTTTAAAAATTGTACTAAACACCTATAGGCTATTTCACCATAACTTGTAGGAAAAGTTACATTTATATCAACTTAAAGTTAAATTTGGCAAATCATTCATACATGAGACATAATATTTATCATAAGTTTTAGCTCACATGCATCCCATTTTTATTAGCATTGACTAAAGAAATATTGTTAACTATCAAATCACAAGTATAACATTCATATAATAACTATAACATTGTATAATATTAATTAATTATCAACCTTTTTTTGTTGTATTTTTACGCTGGATTTTGAAGTAATGTATCAAGTATTGACTTTGTCGTAACAACTTGTAACGCAACTTGTTATAATGCATTGTGTTGCTACTAAATGCTTATTCTTAATGAATATGAGATTTTCGTTTGAGATCATTAGTGCTCTTTGTCTTTATCAAAGAGAATAATGAGGAATCATGTATTCCGGAGGGTCCGGGCTCAGGTAAAGGTGAATAAAATATTAAAGAAGTTCGTGATCCCTTCCGTTAATTATTAAACAGGCTCTTCCTCTCTTTTGGATGTAGTGTGAAAAACAAAATAATAATAATATAAAATGAATATATAAAATATAATATAATGTAATATATATATATATATATATATATATAATATCTATATATATAATACGTGATGCCCTTTTTTTTGTTAACACTACTCCTCCCTTATTTCTGGACCAATTTTAAAGTTTGAGGTGTCAAAAGAATGGTCTAAGTTCGTAGTTTTGCAATAAGGTTTTAGATTTTTGATATTTTAATTCTGGAGCCCACGGGAAGCCCTCAAAGTTCATTTTTTGTCCATAAGATTAACATGGGGAACAATTTATATTGAATTGCTAAATAAAACAGCTGTTGATAGTTAAACAAACAAACACATATGTTAAAAGCTGAATAGAAGCAAATTGAACTGGTACTGAAATATCAACATAATTTCATACTTTAATGCGAGGAGAGTCTAATCTGAGGTTTAAAACCTTTTCTCAAAATGTAGCAGGTAGATTTTGCTTGACAGTTTTATTTACGTGCACTCGGGCAAAAAAATAAGTTTTGTAACTTAACCCCAGAACAATACATTTTTGTTTACGAAAACAATTTTGGAAATTGAAATTTTTGACATGGGTCTTATTGGTTGTCCGACTGGTATTGAAAGAATAATGAAAGATAACAAATATTAAAATAGAACACTAAATTTGTGTGCATGGGTTTTCAAACTGCTGTAAACAATAAGAAAAAGGGATAGTTGGTTGTAAGTGTAATAACTTTTTTATTTACTATTATAGTATCAACATGTTTTATACAGAACGCTACACATGTTAAAATAAAAAACCTGTATGAAAGACAATATTTAAAAGTTTTTTACCTCCAGTATAGAAAACAAGCTTATTACAAAACTGGTTTTTATAAAGAGAAATTTTTACCAAAATAATGCCATTAAAAACGAAATGGACCACACCAACAAAGATTGTAAATTCTCTTAATTTTTGTGATTTCTTTATTTAAATTTTGTAAATGTCATGGAAAGTTAAGTTAAAGAGGATTAAGGCATAAATAGTAATTTGGACTCATTCACTATGTCATTGACTACCTCATACAGTAGTAATACAAAAACAGCCGCAGTGAGTGCTGCATAACTCATACAGGACCGGGGAGTAATGAAATGTCGATTTTTATTCTGTTGTCATTTATGTTTTATTTTTGATAAACTATGTGGATCCAATATCTGTAAATTTATTTTAAATTTTATAGGAGGGTTTAGACAAAGGCCCTAAGACATATCGGCAAAAGAACAACTACGTAATCTTAGCTCAACACTATCACATAGTTGGAGAATTGGTAATGAAAATCAATCGATGAAACACCAATAATGTTCTATCTGATTTTCACTATAATGAAATTTCTTTTCAAAGTATTACCATGGAGCAAAGTTTGATTACCAGGTACCCTAATAAATGCAGCGCATTGCGCTGCACAGGCCCCCTAGTAATATATATATATATTATGAATACAATGAATATAATATAATGAATTATATAAAATGTACCAATTTCTCACTTACAGGATTTGTTATGAAAAAAAGGAAAATCTTTAACGAATTGCCCCAACTAATCATTATCTGCTTAGTAAAACCATTGAAAGAGTTATACAATACAATCCCAAATTCATTTAGTTTATTGTAGAGTAACTTTATTACCTCTTAATATTAATTCGAATATACTAAAATAATTTTTATGTTTTAATAATTTTATAATAATGTTATAATAATTATAATAATGTTATGGTAATTTTTAACAAACATTCAAAGTGATAAACAGTAGAGGGCTATACATTTGAAATTTGAAATAATACACAATTATTCTATGGCCTATAATCAATCACATTACGCTTGAACACCCAATTCGATAGACTGGCTGGCGCTGTGCTGATCGGTGGCATTGTCACCTAAGAAACACTATACTGTACAAAATACCGAACGCAAAACAATGGTCTGTTTGATAGTAGATTAACATCTTTGTGGGGCCTCAAAACTTTAGAGCATAGTATAATGTAGGCCAATGTTATATATAAATGATTGTATAGTTAAACGTAATTACTTATTTAAAGTAGATATCTTAAAGGGGATTATTACAAGTTTTGTGCAACGAGTTTAGTTTTTTTTTTGCTATTTTTAATTTTCTAATGTTAATCGATATTTTTTAAAATATAAAAATCGTTTATCATATGTCCCCACACTTCATTAAACTGTTAGTGTTTTCTATACCTTTATAACGACTGGACTGAAACTCTTCCATTTTGTTTTTATTTTTAATATGTATACCAATTAATCTAGTTAAGTTATAATTAGCTTAATTTTTTTTAATGTACGCCATTGTCAATAACAAAACCTTTAATACCACAGTAAACTATTCACAGTACACTGCTCGTTTTTATACTTGTCAGTTATCCTCTTTCTCTCTTTTATATAAAATACAGTTCCGCCGACTTAGATTGGCCGAGTCGGTGCGCTTTAATGGAAAGGGCAATTTCGGGATATATTGCTACGATTTCAACGCATTTCACAACTATGAGCCTACAATAAATAAATTTAAAAATAATAATAATAAAACGGATAGCTTGGTAAATGCAGTCAAGGAAGAGTTAGGTTATTTATTAAATGATTCAATATGCCAAAGCTAGTATTAAGATTGTAAGTAAGGGCATCCTAAATCAATTTAGGTAAATTTGTAGATAAAATTATAATGCATTATGCATATACAGTAGAGATTTAATAATCCAAACTAATTGGAAAAAAGAAAATAGTTTTTTTTTAAGCCACCTTAATGGATTCTTAACTAAACTAATTGATGAAGGGATAAAAATGAAGTACATATATTCTGTACATATACATCCACAAGAAATACTTTTCTTTATAATGTGAATAGGTATAACTTTTTTAATATTATGTAATAGTAGCATTTTATTACAAACAAATTACAAACTATTTTTTTCACGTTTATTTTATTGAATGTTAAAAAACGCTTTTAAATCAACTAAAGTCTTCGAAAATCTGTATAAAGTACAATATCAATAAATTCTGTCTATGTAAACGCTTCATACTTTTCCCCTTCCACACCGGTTTTTGTAACTAGCCACTGAATTAATAAACCATTTAAGATTTCAGATGACTGTCTGTTAATTTATTTTAATAAATAGACTTAATAGATGTAGGGTTTCTAAGAAAAAAATTGTTTATGGTTTACAGTTTTAAAAATATATTACCCAGATCTCACTTAAAACTTAAAAAAATTTAATCTTTTTTAAAATCATTGCCTATTACAACACATGACATGTGCTGTTTAGCTAATAATACTAATTATAGCTAAATTTTTTATAATATAATTTATATCACGGCACCTAATATGTTTAATATAGCATCTATCTGCTCGTGACTTTATATCACAGGAATAGAATTAAACGAGCACCAGCCACCCATATGAATAAGAAGCATGCATTTTGAATACCGGTTCACGTGAATAGATGCAGCTAGGCCACAGTGCGACCAGTGCTATTATGAAACTCTCCAACATGACTTTACTACTTGAACCAATCAATAGGTTCAAGTAAAACAGGCCAGACTTTTCACAGCACATCTTTATCAGATAAGGATGGAAGCTAATGATTGCCATTTTATTCCTATACTTAACCTTTAAAATGTTTATTTAATGTATACAGTCACTTTAATATAGTATTATTAAAATATTGTATTTTTGTAAAACAAGTGTTATTTAATAACTAAAAACATTAATTAGCTTTTTTATAAAAAAGGTTATAACAAATTATAAAAAGGTTACTTATAAAGGTTTTTTTATAAAAAAAGGGTTTATCCACAATATTCATAACAATCATAACATAATACCACTGTTTACAAACAACTGCACTACTGATAGAGGTTAGTTTACTGCCGTCAACACAACCTGCAACTGACAGTGATGAACAAAGGAGAAAAGAAACAGTCAAAGCAGAATAAACAAAAACTATCAGTACCCATGTCGATGTATATTTATATTCGATCTGTACAACGAGATCAAGGAAAACAGTCACGTAATTGTAATGAATAATAATGTAATGTTTTATAAAATTTCAATTTATTAATGTTATTAGAAGTTACTTTGACTTTCTCGTAATATTTTTACATTGAAATAAGGCTTCATTATGACAAGTAGAACGTTGGAGATAACATTGTTTATTTGTTGACATAATCACGGAAACGTTCCGTGATACAAAATTTGGGACCTCAACAGCTGTCACGGAACGGTCCCGTGATACGAGGCTAATGGTTAATGTTGATTACAAAACAAAATGTGACGTAATGCACTAATGTAACGACGTAATGTAATGTACTAGAGAGATTATATAACACAACACCCCACTTGCAATATGTTTGCACAATTAGTAAGAACCTTAAAATTTAAATAAAATATTGATAGTTAGGTTTTAAGTGTACATTTTTTTAAATCATAAAAAATTAAGCTCCTTATAAATTAGAGTAATTTATGAATTTATATTTTATAAATTTATAATTATAAAATTATAATTCATAAATTATAATGCAGAGAGATTTTCTTAGAATAACACAATTGGTATTTTGCTGCACAGATTTACATCATTAGTTATTTCCTATTTGATTGGATCATTTTGGTTGTTTAAAATGATATTTGAAATAGTTAGTTGTGAAAAAAATACTATTATGGTAAATTGTTATGGCAACTAAAAGAATAATGAAATAAAATAAATAATACAAAATTAAAACAGATTATTTGTCACAGTTTTTGAAAGACGTAACCACACTATGAACCGATTCAGTGTTTCTGGACAGCTAAAATAGCCAGATATTCTGGATACTTGACAACTTGGCTGTACATATCAATGATACAGATATTTTTATATTTAGCAGCTATAGTACAATTGGGTCCAGGATCGTATTTTTTTGCAAAAACGAATGAACATTTTTTCATAGTTTCATGAAAAAATGTTCAGAAATTTTTTTAACTAAACAATGGTAAACGGTGGCGGAAAAATATGATATAATAAATACTAAGATGCAAATAGAAAATTATTAAAGCCTATCCCCACAGTATTGAGATAAAATTATATAAAAAACAACAACACTTGTTTCATATATCGTGCTTGAACTTCACTCTTCAGAAAAACATAATGATTAATATTTAAGTCAATTTTTTAAATTTTAATATATTTTTTCTGTCATATACTTTATAAATTTTACCTTCCAGTGCATATAGGCAATATATATACTGTATATAATATTATATAATGCACGAAATAACTTGAGAAATGGGTTTTCAAAAGATGATAACACTACAAAACCAATCTGTTATTAAATATTTTCAAACAGTTTGTGCAAAATCCTATACTCTTATACGAGCAATGTTTGCTTGTTTGCTTGTTTGCTTGCTTGCACAATTATCTCAAAAACGGCTCCGACGATTTCCTTCAAATTTTGGAATAAACTTAGTTTTACCTTAAAAATACGATTGAGATGGGTCTCGCCCCCAGGGAAAATCTAATTTTGCTAAAAATTAAAGTTTAAAACTAGAGAACCCGTGCTGCTCCGCAGCATTTGACATTAGAAACAGATAGTGATAATTTAAAAGTTCTTGTAATTTAAAACAACGAATGAAATTAATAATCCTTAGTATTTGGTGTGCCTACTGAGATCTACAGTATATGAAACTGAGTTTAAGAAAACAAAAAAATAAATTACACAACAAAAAATAATAAAAAAAACAAACAATAAAAACCATCTCATGTAATCATCTATAGTTAAATGATTGAAATTAAGCAGATATTTGTGTTGACGTGTTAATAAAGAAAAATAATTAGCTCTTTTATGTGAACATTGTTTTAGTATGCATCAATAAATCCAAAATATGAAACAGAGAAAGGTCACAGAAAAAACAACTTAGGTATGACACATTAAATATAACAAAACACAATAAACATATACTGTGGTTTCTTTTATTTAAACATATGTTTAATGGACATTGTAAAATAATTTATGAAAGGGAGAGATAAGTTGCAAAATTAAAAGGATGTGTGGTATCTATATTTAGTAATACCATTGACTATGTACACTAACGTGAATAGACCTCTCATCCAATGCATTTAGTTTGAGTTGGAAGTTTCGTGTACGCTGCACCAGAGACGCTGCCATCGATGTTGTTATTATTCAGCTGGGTTTGCAGTGCTGCCAAAAAAACTTTACCACAACATAAAAAATAACCCTCTGTGATAAAACATTCCATTCTTGGTTGAGAAGAGTGGTAATACTGATTTATCTATCATATGTCACTTGTACTGCATGTACGCCGCAGAAGATCGCACCACGGTCAATAGGTTTCAAACACGCCTATGCTATGAAAAGTCTATTCACGTTAGTGTATATCGTCAAAGGTAATACGCTACATGAAAATTTGTTAACAAAAAACCTATTTTAACATTAAAATGCGCGTGTGAGTATGCAGGTGCAGAGTTGCAAACTGGCTTTAGATTTTTAATCGAGACACTATTACTCGAAGAAGGCAAGAACAACTGATTCGACTATTGTTAATGTGAATTTCAAATTAAAAATCGGAAGTCGAGGTGATAGGTTTTTACATTGAAATAGAAATTTACAGAAACCCAGTTGACAGGAGTACCTAACACACAGTATTATGCCAAAACCAACGATGATATTTACCTACTCTATAACTGGAGGTTGCACTACGATGAATTTTTTTTAGGAAAAGCGTACTGTTTATTTTCCTGTGAATTCACACGCATTCACCCAGTATAAACTTAATTATGGAAAAAGTAAATGTTCATCAAATATAAACAATAACTTAAAGCCAATCGTAATTTAAAGAAGTTTACAGACGATTTGAAAATGGAGCTTATAATAAGTTTCAATTAATAAAAGGGTATATATTATTAAGAAAATTTACATTGGTTTTTCTTCTTGCGTTTATTAACAAAATTGTGATTGGAAGTCAGCAATTTATTTAAGATTATCAGACCAAAAATAATACCACAACCTAATTAGAACAGGATAAAAATGAATTCAATTAAATTCTAATTTCAGAAGACCATGATTAAAAATTATGTTGATATAGCGCATCATGCTTGTCCAATTTTTATTATCATCAGGAGCTTAATGGAAGCTGAATGATCCACAACTTTTTAGACCAAAATAAACAGAATTTCTAAATTTCACTTAAATGTGGGCCTAATACAATTTTTGAAACATATTATAACGTCTCAAAATTAACCGATTCTAACGATCAATATCTCAAAAGAAAGAGAAAACTTCAAGGATTATTTCATGACCAAAACATTAAAAATATCTAAAATATAAATGAAGCTATGAATCATCGATTGCAGATAATTCTTAAAGAATTACAACTTGTGTTGCTTAGAATGCAGCAGCAGAAATACCACGTTTCACCAACCTGATTTTACTCACAGTGGTGGCTATCTACATACTTCAAATCATAATGTATGTAGATGAAATAAACCAACGATCCAAGAAAACCACGATCCACACCACTATACCCTCGCCATGGCTCCAAGCTCGTCCTCCTGGTACACCGTACTACCATTGACTATAGAAGTAGCGTTCAATAGTCAATGGTACTACTCTGTGGGAGAAAAAACCTTCCTATGCTGGCTGTAAACTGAAGAACCACCTTCCGGACCGCCTGAGAAACTTGACTGGCAATAAGCTGCACAAGGAAGTAAAGAAGTAGCTAGTGGAAAGGCCCTTCTACTTACTAAAGGAAGTTTTTGAAGATACTGAAAAATAACTTGTAGTTTATGTATTTTTGACACTATTGTAATTCTTAATGAATGCACAATAAAGAAAATTGTACTGTATTGTATTGTATTGTAGCAAATTTCAATTTTGTTCGATTTTTATACTCAATGACTCATACGAAATCTTGTATTCCAGAGATGGTTCTTGGACCAAAACATAAAATAGCTTATCATTATAACTGTAAACATTTATCTTTAATTCAATTCCAAATTCTGGAAATTATCAAATTTATGTTTTTAGGTTGAGTAATATAATAAATAAATGAATACAGATTCTAACGATCAATATCTCAAAAGAAAGCCAAGATTTCAAGGATTATTTGAAGACCAAAACATTTAATATTTTAAGTAGTAATTGAGCTATGTATCATAGATCGCAGATAAGTCATAAAAATAAATTATGTAATTTGAAATGCTGTTGCGAGTTTCAATATTGTCCGATTTTTATTTTCAAAGACTCATTTGAAAGCTGGTATTCCAGATATGGTTCTTAGAGCAAAACATATAGCATAACATATCTATAACTGGAAAATTTTATCCTTAATTAAATTCCAAATTCGGGAAATTATCAAATTTATGTTTTTCGGTCGAGTAATATAGTAAATAAATAAATACCGATTCTAACGATTAATATCTCAAAACAAAGCCAAGATTTCAAAGATTATTTGAAGACCAAAACATATAAAATATCTTAAAAGGAAATGGAGTTATGTATCATTGATTGAAGATAAGTCATAAAAATTAAAATTAATTATGTTATTTGGAATGCTGTAGCGAGCTTCAATTTCGCCCGATTTTTATATTTAAAGGCTCATATGAAAGCTGGTATTCCAGAGATGGTTCTTAGACCAAAACATATAGCATAACATAACTATAAATGGAAAATTTTATCTTTAAATAAATTTAAAAATCCCGAAAAAATCACATTTATGTTTTTAGGTCGAGTAATACAGTAGATAACTGAATACAAATGTTTGATGGCAAATCTTTGCATTCTTACCTTTAATTTAAGACCAAAATGATCAAAATCGGTCGGTTAGAATAGCCAAACAAATCCGGAAAAGACAATTAAAATTTAACTCCCATAAGAAATACATAGGGAGGAAATTTAATTTGTGTGTAAATCGAGTAATATGATAGGAAAGTGAATTCCTATGCGTGATGGCTCATCTGTGAATGCATACCTTTAATTTAAGACTAAAATCATGAAAATCGGTCGGGTAGAAGAGCCAATCATTACCGGAAAAGAAAAACCCAATTTTTTTAATATATAGATTACAAAATTTTAACATTGGGCTTATGGGTTGCCATGTTGGCAACGAATTAACAACATATAAACAAGAAGTACATTCAGAACTTCAAAAAGAAAAGTAACAGCTGTTTATGTACTGCATATTAAATGTCAATAAAGTTTATTCTGATATTTAAATTTACTAATATTTCACCGAGCAACGCTCGGTCCTCCTGGTACTTGACCTTTATTCACCAACAATACCAGATGGTAGAATATGGATCAACTTATATTATTTTAAATGGCTTAAATGTATCAGAAATTTCAAGATGAAATTGACTTCATTATCTCAGAGCAGTGATAATCAGATCAGATCGGCGTGTGAACCTCAGCTGATGGGGTTTAGGGGGCCGAGAGCCCACTCATATTGAGAGCATATTCGTGTATAGTTCTATTTTATCTACAATACTTTCAACATTCAAATTTAACAATACATGTCCATTATCATAGTTATTTTGGTGACAAAAAGGTTTAACAGTTCTTTTTCGTTTTCAGTAAGAGAAAGAATTAGCATTGTAATGGAAGAATGTGTTCATTTTGAATCATTTATTATTTACGCACCGGCTTCATCAGGTATTATATATTAGTGATCCTTTTTTAAATAATAAATATGTTCTATATGTTATAAGTCTTTATCATGATACTTTTACCGTGGTTTGAAACTGGCTAAGGTGAATTATTTTGGTGCCCAAATTCAATATTTATAACCAATAAGTTATAAAAATGAAATTCTGTAATAATGTAAAATGTTTTAAAAGTTCAATAGAATTGCATGTGTGAACAAAATACTTTGGCAAAGTTTTTATCAGTAAATAAGTATAAAATAAAATTGTTAATCGAGTTTCTAAAGAAATTTAAAAATACTATTTATTATTAAAATTGATAGTTCATTAACTTGACTCAGTAAATCTTATGTAGCTAAAATCATTGGATAAAATAGACAGTCAAACTTATCTGTCATTAAATTTAAAAATAATGCAAAGTATTTTAAATGCTTCTATTAAACATTACTTTTTTAAACTTGCAAATGTCTCTGCTAATGAAATAGAATACCTCAATTGAATAATTAAAAATATTACTACTGTTATTTGTTAGTGTTATTTTGCTTTACTTAACAAAACTTAACAAAAAAAATGTCTAAGCTATTTAATCCGTTTAGCTGAGAATGAAATATAAGCTAAGTCAGTGCTATCCTGTACAAGAGATTTACATTGTAGCAGGGGATTTAAATAGTCAGTTAGAAAATTTATTACGCCGAGGTCTTCGCCACCGAAATTCAGATAACCAGCGTTTTCAACTTTTAGAATTTATTATAAACCTGAAAACTTTGGAGAAGTATAGAGTATAGCTAAAAACCTCGGATACACAAAAATACTTTAACTTGCCAGCCGTATGTAAAATGACAGTATTACTCATCCAAATATTACCTTACTTAACCTTTTTTTATAACAAATACAATACAAAATATTAAATACAAAAATGATCCTACTTAACATTTTATAATAGTGTTTATTCAATTTAAATCCAGGTTTAATTAAGTATTCAGTGAAAATAGTAAAACATAAAATAATAAACTAAAAAAATAATTTATACATAGGGTATTACTCTAACTTAAATTATATATATATTTCTGTCACAATATGATTTATTTACACTCTAACAATAAAATCAAGCTATAATTTGTATTATTAGTTAAAAAGCACATAACATGTGTTTAAATAAGCAATGATTCTAATTAAGCATGAATCTTTTTAATTTTTAAGTGAGATATAGGTAATACAGTTTGTAAACCTGCAAATCAGGTTACTTTTTATAAAAAACTATTCTAAACTTTTTGTATCTCCATCCGTACCAGTCCTTTATATCTTGCAGATGCTCTAGTTGCTGTGTCTGCTTTATGCACAACGTGTTTCATTTCTTTAACCTTTTACAGCTATTAACGGAACGACCCACAACTGGGGAAGGTAATTGCAAAAAGCCAAAATTCCCCTGCTTTCTCAACATTCTCTATAAGCGTACAGTCTGTTTTCAAAAAGAAAGATTGAGGATTTTTACATGACAATTCAATTAATAAAAATAGGCTATACAATTAGATAAGTAAAACAATCCTTTTTACTTATCTAATTCTTTGTTTTAACATATTCCACCTCTACTACCGGGTGTCCCAGACCACCCGTACACCCCTTTTAAAATCTACACGGTAAATTATTCACAATAACAAATTGTGCCATTGTAGGTAACACTGTTGCGCTCTATCCATTAATGGTAATTTCAATGTACAGAGTGTACCAGAAGTAGCCTACCCATTCCGTAAGCCATTAATTTTAAATACCAACCCCCAATTTTTATGGTATTTTTTATTCTACACATAATTTTAACAAAACTTTACAATTTAATGTGTACCCCTACCTAACGGTTTGGGAGATAATAGAGGTAGAAGTTTGATTTTTCCCATAAGAATAACATGGAGCTAAATTTCACATCTATTATCTCTGTAAATTTCCCGTTAAACTAAAAAGTCCTAGCATAAAAATGCCTTAGCTTCTTCTTTTAAACACTTAGTATCATAAATAATTAGTTTTGTCATAAATTATTCTATTTGCCATTTAATTTTTCAATAAGCCGGGGATTATTTTAAATATGTAGAAAACAAAAATTTATTACGTTAAAATTGGTATCTTATGATAAAATATGATATAAAATAAGGTTATAAGATTTTTTTATGCTTGAACAGTTATGGTCAAGGTAAAAGTTTCAGTGTTAATGGATATGAAAATTTTATCCATGTTATTCTTATGGGAAAAAACTAACTTTCACCAGACTTTTTCCTGGCATTTCTCAAAAAAGAATCATGAGAAATCAAGACGATTATTTGGTACGATGGAAATAATAAATAATGCATTTTGTCATCTCAAGGAACCTCAAAGACACTGAGCAAAACAATCATGAGAAATCGTGATCGCCATGTTGTACAATGGAAGTGATTAATGATGCGTTTTGTACTCACGAGAAACCACACATGAGCAAAACAATCATGTGACCGTTGGACAATCATGGGATGAATCGTCAGCTTTGATTTTTTAATGATAGACACATTCGTACATTGGTGTAGGATCATATGTTAAAAGTGTTTAGGATTTTTATATTAAATTAAAAACTAATTCAGAAATCGGCTTATGTACGTTGTAAAATGAATAATTTGCATTTTGTCCTCGCGAGGAACTCTACAGAATACCCCCGTCGCAGCAGACCTGCGTACTCAGCGAATTTCCAATGGAATCTTGGTATAGTTTCTATTTCCCCATAAAATCCATGGGGATGAGAGTATGTAGGTTTGCCGCCATATGGGTTTTGTTGGTAAATATAAGTTAAACCCAACCTATGGAATGTACATACCAAATTTTATCCGGTTATGGTGTTCTTTTTATTTTCCCCATAAACCCCATAGGGGTAAGTACGTAGGTTTGCCGCCATATGGGTTTTCTAAGCAAATATAAGTTAAACGCTTCCGAATGAATGTACTTACCAAATTTTATCAAGATATGTCAATAAATAAGCAAGATAGAAGGTTTTGTTAATTTCCCATAAGAATAACATGGAAAACACAGTTTTTGGATTTTCTCGATAACCATTTAAGCTAGGTAAAAAATTCAAAATACTAGATTGTTTGTTTTTTGAGCTCTTTTAAATGGTTTAAGTTAAAATTGTTGAATTTTATAAATAAAAGTAAAAAAAGCCAAAAACCCATTTTTTACCCTTTTGAAACCCCATAAAACCCCGTTCCCATGGTCCGATCATTCTGGTTCGCGAACTCAACCTAGCAGACGCTGGCTTAATACACCCCTGCACCAAATTTCATCAAAATCGGAGGTTAATTTCAAAAGTTATCGTGTTAACGGACACATACATATCTATATCTATATACATGTATATAATAAGTGGCCCATCAGTTAGTTCTACAAACGAAACATCCCTCTGGCCTCAACCTGAGATGAAATGACAGAATATTATATGACAAATATTTATAAACTAATAGAAGACCTACCAACTTAACCATTCCTCAAACGTGAAATCATCTGTTTATTTATTTTTATTTTTATTAATGTTGTCATTTTTTGTTTAGTTTTGTTGATAATTTTTTATACTGTACATATTTATACATTTTATTTTATATTTTTATATTATCTGATGAAGTCTACTAGATAGACGAAAATTAATAAAATTGTTTCAACTTGTTAGAAGAAAAGAGTACTTATTAAATATATAAAGCCACTTGGTAAACAATTTACAGAAGATACTTCTGAAGCCTTCCGGTAACTTTTATCTCTTCTCTTTCTTTCAAGTTTATTATGTTTCAAGTTAACGTTTCTGTTTGATGTATCGTTATCAAGTTTTTGTTTGAATAATGGATTTGAATTTCAACATATTAATAAAGAGGTTTAAATACCACTCTATGAAGATTGCCAAACTAAACTGTCATATTTTGTTCATTAGTTCTTGTCTAGCCCTGGGTTTGTGTCCAAAAGGATTTAACATTAAGCTACCTACTTCTGGATTACCAGTTGAATTACACAATGAAGTTAATCTCCTAGGGCTCAAAACTAGCTTTCAGTTATGTTCTGTAGTTCTAAAATCTTATCGATCGATGGCTAAAGATCATGGAGTAACACTAGCAGGAATCTATAAGGAGATAACTGAATCATTTAGCGAAACTAAATATATCAGTCATATAAATGTGTTTCTTTTAAAAATTGACAGTTTTGTCTCTAAGAAAACTCTTAACTTGCATAAAAAACTTGTTAGTTTATCAAATGAATATAAAAATAACATCGTAGATATTAAAGAAAGAAAGGAAATTATTTCCAATATTTCTACTTATATATATATATATAAATCTAGATAATATATCTATAATAATCTATAATCTAGATAATATATTATCTAAAATACATAAAAATTAATAAGATAGAACAATGAATGAATGAGAAAATTTTTGCTAATTTTCGTTTTTAATACAAACGTTTTCAAGCGAAGAAGGTAGAAAGAATGAATTTGAATAAATAATGAGTTTGTCCAAACTAATAGTGTAAGTCAACTTATCCCAAATACTGTAGAAATAACCAATCAACCATTCAAAATTATGGATGAATGTGACAACATTGAAAATCTTTCTACCTATACACTGTCAAATGATGAAATATCTGTATTATCCAAGGGTCTCACTTTTTGTCCAACACCAAAGTTTAATCAGATATCGTTGATAAAAGACGCTCTTTCTTTTGCAAGTGACATTAGATATAAATACTATCGTTCAACAACAGACCCAATACCATGCTCGGGTGATGTACCACAATGTTTAAGGAAATTTAGAAGCCAACCTGAAGTTGAACCTCAACCACTTCCACCAAATCATCCTATCGAACAATTTATCAGCTTAATATTGTCAAATTTGTCTAGCTCGACATTCGAAGATTCTCTAAAAAAGAATCAAAACATAACAACCTCTGAAAGAAAAGCAATTAGAAATTTGAAAACAAATAATGATATTATTATATTGCCAGCCGATAAGGGAAATAAAATAGTAATACAAAATTTAACTGATTATGTGGCTGAGGCGGACCGTCAACTGTCGAACCAAAAGTTTTATCAACTCCTAGATGAAGACCCTACCTTTGAATTTAATGAAAGAATAACCAACTTTATCTTAAAACACGGTCCAGAGGAAGGTCTCAACAAAAAGACGATCAATATGTTGGTTCCTAAGAATCCCCGTACTCCAACATTTTATATACTGCCGAAGATCCATAAAAATGTCAGACCCCCACCAGGACGTCCTATTGTGGCTAGTTATGGATGCCCAACTGAACGAATATCAGGTTTTGTTGATGATCAGTTGCAAGAACTTGTAAAAGGACTCCCTTCCTACATAAAAAATACGGACGATTTTTTGGACAAACTCCACGAAATAAATCAACCTTTAAGACCAGAAACCATACTTGTTACTGTGGATGTCACCTCCCTATATACTAATATACCACACAGTGAAGGTATAGAAGCAGTAAAAGATTTTCTTGACTCTAGACCTGCAAATTCCCTCCCAACAACAAAATTCTTAACAGCGTTAGTTAAATTTATTCTTACAATGAATGCATTTAAATTTCAAGACAAAATATTCTTGCAAGTAAATGGGACAGCCATGGGCACACGGATGGCTCCAAGCTTTGCGAATTTGTTTATGGGGAAATTTGAGAAGAATTTCTTAAACTGTCAAGATTATTGTCCACTTATCTGGTATAGGTTCATAGACGACATATTTTTTGTATGGGAACATGGAGAAGAACGATTACAAGAATTTTTAAAGGCCCTTAATTCGTTCTCTTCCCTCCGTTTTACATGGAATTATTCCTATAAATCCATTACATTCTTAGATGTGGATATTATAGTTGAATCTGGAAAGATAAAAACAAAACTGCATCTCAAGGAAACCAACACTATGCAGTATTTAAATTACAAGAGTTGTCATCCTACTTACATTAAAAAATCAATCCCTAAAAGCTTATCTTTAAGAGCCAAGAAACTACATAGTGAAAATTCAGATTTTTTAAATTACATAAGTAAGCTAACAAATTCTCTTATACGATCTGGGTACCCGGAGAAAGTAATAAAGAACCAAATTAACAGACCTAAAACTCAGGGGACAAGTCGGTTTACCAGCAATGAGCCAAAGTTCATTACCCAGTTTTACCCGGGACTCCACAAGATAAATAGTGTGATAAAAACATCCTTTCACATTCTGCAATCCTCACCGGAAACAAAAAATCTGTTTTCTAAACCGCCTCGGGTTATTTTTAAAAAACCACCTAACCTCAAGAACATGTTGGTGAATACTGACTTGACTAAAAAGACCAGCGCCATAGTTAAGAAGAATGTATCCAAGCCATGTGGAAAACCGAGATGCGGTACCTGTACGCTGATGGAAAAACCCAATTACACATTTAAGAGCAGCTCCACAAATAAAACATATCCTATCAGAGGAGAAATGGACTGCAACAGCAGAAACGTTATATACCAACTTGACTGCAAATTTTGTGAAAAGCAATATATTGGCCAAACTTCAAACTTTTTGCGTGTTCGGATGACAGGTCATCGTTCAAGCATCATACACGAAGACCAAGACAAACCTATAGCAATACATGCGAAATCACATAACAAGAAAAAAATTGAAGATTGCTACAGGTTAAAAGGTATAAATAAAGTTGAAGCTGATAATAACAAAAACATTAATGCCATCAACCTCAGGCGCTCTGAAGTGGCCCATCAGTTAGTTCTACAAACGAAACATCCCTCTGGCCTCAACCTGAGATGAAATGACAGAATATTATATGACAAATATTTATAAACTAATAGAAGACCTACCAACTTAACCATTCCTCAAACGTGAAATCATCTGTTTATTTATTTTTATTTTTATTAATGTTGTCATTTTTTGTTTAGTTTTGTTGATAATTTTTTATACTGTACATATTTATACATTTTATTTTATATTTTTATATTATCTGATGAAGTCTACTAGATAGACGAAAATTAATAAAATTGTTTCAACTTGTTAGAAGAAAAGAGTACTTATTAAATATATAAAGCCACTTGGTAAACAATTTACAGAAGATACTTCTGAAGCCTTCCGGTAACTTTTATCTCTTCTCTTTCTTTCAAGTTTATTATGTTTCAAGTTAACGTTTCTGTTTGATGTATCGTTATCAAGTTTTTGTTTGAATAATGGATTTGAATTTCAACATATTAATAAAGAGGTTTAAATACCACTCTATGAAGATTGCCAAACTAAACTGTCATATTTTGTTCATTAGTTCTTGTCTAGCCCTGGGTTTGTGTCCAAAAGGATTTAACATTAAGCTACCTACTTCTGGATTACCAGTTGAATTACACAATGAAGTTAATCTCCTAGGGCTCAAAACTAGCTTTCAGTTATGTTCTGTAGTTCTAAAATCTTATCGATCGATGGCTAAAGATCATGGAGTAACACTAGCAGGAATCTATAAGGAGATAACTGAATCATTTAGCGAAACTAAATATATCAGTCATATAAATGTGTTTCTTTTAAAAATTGACAGTTTTGTCTCTAAGAAAACTCTTAACTTGCATAAAAAACTTGTTAGTTTATCAAATGAATATAAAAATAACATCGTAGATATTAAAGAAAGAAAGGAAATTATTTCCAATATTTCTACTTATATATATATATATAAATCTAGATAATATATCTATAATAATCTATAATCTAGATAATATATTATCTAAAATACATAAAAATTAATAAGATAGAACAATGAATGAATGAGAAAATTTTTGCTAATTTTCGTTTTTAATACAAACGTTTTCAAGCGAAGAAGGTAGAAAGAATGAATTTGAATAATAAACAAACAAAAAACAAATAAATAAACAAACATTAACATATGATTTTGGGCTATGCACAATTGATTTGTTTTTACCAAAATTTTTAAAACAGGCAATTATATATATAATATATATATATATAATATATAAATATATATATATATATATATATATATATGTATATACATATATATCAATTTGAACAAACGGTGTTTTGGCTTCTAGGGACCTCAAAACGAAAAAGTATCATGGTCCCGGGCTTAGGTCTTACCATGGCTACTACCGTAATAGCGTATTCCCTATAGGGAAATTCGATAAAAGCCACAATATAATATATAGAATTATGTAATCGCAGAGGTGTCCCTACATCGATACAAACGGCAGCTCCCATGAAAACGACGATAATAGCTTATTTCTAAAGGAAATTCGCTAATATCTCGGTAACCAGTGGACGTAGAGCAATAATTAAACATACCAAATTGTTTGTTTTTTCGAGCTGAATCTAATGGTGTACACTAAAAGGTAATCAAATAAAAATATCTATGTGAAAAGTGGAAAAAACCCACTTTTGAGGGGTAAAATCCCTCACTTTCCCTACTGAAGTTGGGCCGATCTTACTGGTTAACGAACTCATCCAAGAGAATCTAACTTTACATGCCTGTACCAAATTTCATGATGATCAGACGATTTTTGCACTAGTTATCGTGTTCACAAGCACTCAAAATTGAAAATTCTATTTCCCATATAAGCCCACGTTAAATTTTTTAGTAAATCGTTATTTTGAGCAGTTTTAAATGTGTTACCGACAAATAATCACTACGTATCTAGAAAGTACACATAAAAAGCCACAAGATAATATATATAATTATGTAATCGCAGAGGTGTCCCTACATCGATACAAACGGCAGCTCCCATGAAAACGACGGTAATAGCTTATTTCTAAAGGAAATTCGCTAATATCTCGGTAACCAGTGGACGTAGAGCAATAATTAAACATACCAAATTGTTTGTTTTTTTCGAGCTGAATCTAATGGTGTACACTAAAAGGTAATCAAATAAAAATATCTATGTGAAAAGTGGAAAAAACCCACTTTTGAGGGGTAAAATCCCCCACTTTCCCTACTGAAGTTGGGCCGATCTTACTGGTTAACGAACTCATCCAAGAGAATCTAACTTTACATGCCCGTACCAAATTTCATGATGATCAGACGATTTTTGCACTAGTTATCGTGTTCACAAGCACTCAAAATTGAAAATTCTATTTCCCATATAAGCCCATGTTAAATTTTTTAGTAAATCGTTATTTGAGCAGTTTTAAATGTGTTACCGACAAATAATCACTACGTATCCAGAAAGTACACATAAAAAGCCACAAGATAATATATATAATTATGTAATCGCAGAGGTGTCCCTACATCGATACAAACGGCAGCTCCCATGAAAACGACGGTAATAGCTTATTTCTAAAGGAAATTCGCTAATATCTCGGTAACCAGTGGACGTAGAGCAATAATTAAACATACCAAATTGTTTGTTTTTTTCGAGCTGAATCTAATGGTGTACACTAAAAGGTAATCAAATAAAAATATCTATGTGAAAAGTGGAAAAAACCCACTTTTGAGGGGTAAAATTCCCCACTTTCCCTACTGAAGTTGGGCCGATCTTACTGGTTAACGAACTCATCCAAGAGAATCTAACTTTACATGCCCGTACCAAATTTCATGATGATCAGACGATTTTTGCACTAGTTATCGTGTTCACAAGCACTCAAAATTGAAAATTCTATTTCCCATATAAGCCCATGTTAAATTTTTTAGTAAATCGTTATTTGAGCAGTTTTAAATGTGTTACCGACAAATAATCACTACGTATCCAGAAAGTACACATAAAAAGCCACAAGATAATATATATAATTATGTAATCGCAGAGGTGTCCCTACATCGATACAAACGGCAGCTCCCATGAAAACGACGGTAATAGCTTATTTCTAAAGGAAATTCGCTAAAAATGCGCATAACAATCATGGGAAATCACGACCACCTAATTGTACGTTTAAAATGATCACATAGTTCTTAATATTTTTTTATTTGTTTCCTAAAAATAGACTCGACCAGTGATATGTAATTCAAATGATTTAAGTACTTTTTAAAGTAAAAATTAATTTAAGTAAAAGTTTTTTATTTATTTTGAGTGGATATACGCCATTGGCATTTTTTAACGTTTTGACAGGGAATGGCCCAATAACCAGTCTTGTTACTATTTTACATCGACTAGCTGTTAGTAAGCATCATTAATTAATAGCCCAATGACAAATGGCAACTGGGTCCAGAATCGAACCTTTAAAAAGCTACCAACTTTTCTTAGGATCGAACCGGTAACCTTTGGATTCAAAGACGAGCACCATAACATTGTGGTGTACATTGACATATTTTTTTAAAAAAATTGCTTTTATTTTTTAATCTGTTAGTGTCACGTCCTACAGCATCCATAAATGCGTTAGGGAATGGTGTGGTCAAAGCACATATTAATTCTTTTAGAAGATACATTTTTGTTCCACAGTTAATCCTGCATAAGAGGCGTTCTTGTACGGGCTTACACAAAGAGAGGACTTACAGATGAAAAATTAAAGCTATGTAAAAGTCACTTTGTGTAATTATTCTTCCTTTTTGCTGAATGTTTCAGTTTTTACTTTCCATCTGAGATAATTATAAAATCTATATTAAAAATTTCCTTTTCTTATAAATGATTTTATTCAATTATTTTAGAACATAATTGGTAGTCTACTACAGTAATAACTACTTTTAATCTGTATTTAGAATGTTCATATTACCTTATAATGATCATATAATTTACTACTTAATGTGATGTTTGTAAAACGTACAAGTTAATTCAGTTAATGACCATTGCCCATGCTGAATTTTAGTATATTTAGAAAAATTGAGTTCAAGAACATAAAAGTTTTATAATCTGTAATTAATGCTTAAAATATAAAACGAGACAATACAGAGCTGACCGAGAACATAACATCTTATGAGTATCAAGCAGTTTATCATGTATTACCTTTTGTATTTTTATGAATTAATAAATTATTGTATATATATATATATATATATATGAAGATTAATGATGCATATATATATATATATATATATATATATATATATAAAGACATAGATATATTATTTCCCACACAAAAGCAATGATACTTGAATTCTTAAACAGTCACTCAAGTTGCTCTGTTGCGTAGCAAATAAAACAAGTCATCTGTTAGAATGAATTCTATTCTATGGATAAAGTCTTGACGCTGCGATATACTCTCGCTGTAGAAACATTTATCCTTGTAAAATATCTCTAAATCGGTGCAATACAATAAAACGGGAAGCGTTTACCTGCCATGGTCATTTCAGCAGCAATTTAGATCCCTCCCGGCAATTTAGCACACGATAGTGTAAAGTTATTTAGACCTTCGTTTTATTTGAAGTCCTCATTTATTACCATTCATTGATTTTAATCCATCCAGCAAATGTTCACTATCATTAATTTTTTATTGATTAAATTCAGAAAATGTTTTAATTCTATACAATTATTTTTATTTGTTATAGATACAAATATTTTGACGGGAAAGAAAAAAATCTCTTCGTAAGTATAGAATTTGTTGAAACTACTGCAAAATTTGTCCTACATTTATGTTTTTAAAGTAGATCTTATAAAAGAAGCTTATATCTAGACTACAGCCCATATTTTTAATTTATTTTTAATGTTATAAAGATTTCTGTCTCATGTTTTTTTATACATATCTGAATTGATTGAATTTAATTATAATTGTTGTAAAATTTATGTTATATCTCAATATATACACTTAATGTAAGAATGTACCAATAATGGTTTACTTTGTAGAAATATATTTCCGTTACACAAATTTATTTCTCTATATACTATTACAAAACACTACAGCTCGTGAGGGAAAGACACGCAATTCCCTTATCGCGTGTAAATTTAAGTCTTTCACATTAACTTCCTATTTTGTGCCCCTGCGTGAAAATAAAACACTTACCGGTACTTTATTAAAAAGAAACCTTAGTCTTGTGTTTCTCATACAAGCGAAGGGAAGCTTATTGTACATCTTCTCAAAATGGTAAAAATGTCTTGATCAAAGTTCTGTAAAACAATTTTTTATATATTTACTATCATCATTAGATGATAAACATAAAATTTTGATAAAATTTTAATACTCTACATTGTATTTATAATGTATAATACATATACAAATGTGCTAATAATTATTGTTACTACCTATAGCTATTTTTAATATTAATTTTCAAAACCTTAAATTGTACATAATATTAGTTATTGATATTTACGTAAAGTTCAATTCTATATTTTCAATTATTACGACATTACATTATGATTTTTAGTATTTATAATAATTTATATAAATATTAAGTTTTCTACATAAGTATGCAAAACTTTGTAGGTATACTAATGTTTATTTGCTACACTTTTAAGAATTTGTATTTAGTTTGTGAAGTTATGAGGTTAACGGTAAGAAAAGACCATTAGATCATAAGGTCCATCCCAATAAATAAGTATTTTTTTATTTTATTTTTTTTTATTTTCATTAACGAAAATAATTGATTAAGTGTAAAACTAAGATTAAATGTTCATAGGCCATGCAAGTATAACCGTACAAATCTACTTACCATACAAACAATAAAAAAATATATCAAAACTTAAATTACAACCAAAACTTCATGAACATGTATCTTATCACAATTTCAGTGCTCCTTTTTTACTACAATACTGTTTAATTGTCCACAAAATAATAGCTTAAACAACGCAAAATCATCACAATCAATAGGATATTTTGAAAATTGAAATGTTTTACTTGGTAATTTAAGAAATAAGAAAACGTAAAGTAGGTACCACTGACTTGCGAGCTCAACGTATCCGTTGTTCAGACCTAGGGAACGAGTATTGCGAAAGAAAAAGTGAAATCCTTTGTGACGTTGTGGAATTTATCACCTTTTCTAACAGCGAAATCCTTTTGATCTTTTTAATGTCCTTAATTACTGTCGGGTTGGTTAAATATTGTTGAGTTAATATTTACAGCTTCAATTTTGCAAAACGTAACAGGAACCACAAATGAACTAAAAGTCTAAATAACTATTTTATTGTTAAAAAATATTTTTCTTGGCATATGGAATTGTTTCACTTTGTTACTATATTTACTTAAACTTGTGGAATAAATTTAGCATATGTTTAACAGATTTTAAAACTACGCATGTATGTACCTATCCTATGTACTTGATCCTAAAGTTGAAAGGGTTTGGAATTGAGAAGTTTGATTTTCGTTGCAATATACGCGTAACATGTCAGTATATTTTTAGGTGTGAAGTAAATAGGATGCACAACACCAAATTTTTCAACAAATCAATAATTATAATGAGTTTATAAAATCAATCACCTATATTCAAATCATTGGCTTCAAATAGAGGGAGGGGGGAGTAAATATAGGGTTGGGTTCATATAAATAAAACAACGCAAGGCAATCCAACAAACTCAGGGAACAAGTTTTGTGAAATCAGTTGTAATTTTTAACATTGGTCTTATGGGTTGCTATTTTGGTAACAAAATAACAATGAAAGGTGTAAGAAATGAGAGAACTTTAATACTATCAGTCTTTTTGAAACAGCTGTTAATGTGAAGAGGTATAGTTGGGTGTTAGTGAAAATTGTATAGCTTCATTACCATGACACTATATCAAAAGTGAAATAAAAGTGACGAGCAAGGCTCGGTTAACCTGGTACTTGTAAATTAATTGACAAGCTTGACTTAAGGAGCCTCTATGTTACCATGGTACCTATGGAGACCGTCGATTTCTTGTGATATTTTCAAAATCCAAAAAAGCCACAAAACTAAAAAAAATATTATCATTCTAAGTTATTTTGAAAACACACTAAGTAGATTAAATATAAATGGACTGTTAGATGTAGATTGGCTCTTTGTTTTAAGAAAACTATAAATTGTATGCACTTCAAAACTCCTTAAAGGGGGTTCAATTTATTGAAATCTTATAGCACATTCCGAAATTCTACCTCAAAAAAATTGAGTAAAAGGTAAAACTCAGTATACGAGTTTTTTATACAATAAATGCCATCAAATTGTATATACTTCAAATATATGCAATACAATATTTTGTTTGTGGTACCGCTGGTACATTAGTAAACTATCAAGACGCAAAAATATTATATCATGAATTTCAAAAATGGTTCCAATACAAACATTTTTTAATGAGAACCGAAATAATTTTTAACAGGTACAGTACTATAGTCCACATCCGTGTAGTATGTCAAAAGATACATGAAATATTTACATTTATCTGCAGGAAATATAATGTTAATGTATTGTTAAGCCATTCGCATTGCAGGCCATATAAATGTTGCTTGCATGCACAAAAATGAATACTCTGAAATCTAGACATTAAAGGCGAACGCATCTCAATTAAGATACATTGTTTTTATATTCTACCTATTTACTAGTATGTCACTCGCCTATAAATAAGAAGCTTAAAAAAAACTTAAAGAGGGCATATAAGAGCTTAGAGGGCTTAGGGCTTAAGAGGGCTTAGAGGGGGGGGGGGAGGTATTTTTGTGGATAGCCACAAAGTTTATTGGAATGTTTAAAAATACTGAGACACAAACAAATATTATTGTAGCCACAACAGAAACTACTATTGTATTGTATTTAGTTTTGTCAGATCAACAGAAACTATGAAACTACTAGGCAGATCGACTAGAAAACACATCACTGCCTTAGTCCAACGCGCTAACTAAACCTCTGCCTAAACCAAAAGGCATGTTCACGACATTTATTAATTTGTAATTTCGTGACTCTATTACCGTTGTTTTGAGTATTATTTATTAAAACGAAGAAATTTCAAAGAATAACATTTAACTGACACATTTTATTTAACGTAAAATGTCACAGTAAGTACATGCCAGTTCCTCGTAACATGTATTTGCTATTTAGAGTGTTGGTTACGACCTCAGCCGAGTGCGAATATAATGAGGGCCTAGTCACGTCAGCCCGCACAGCGCTTCCATATAATCAAATATACATCTAGTGTCATTACAATATCATTAGAGTATAGGCGAAGATATAGAGGAAGGGAGGGTTAGGGAGGTGAATATCGATTATGATTTTTTGTTGAGTAAAGATGTAATTCAGAAGTTGACCTTATATGCTTGGACATGTTTACATGTTTGGACATTCTTTCGAATATTAGGTTTCAAAACATTTTTTATCATATTTTTAGCAATGCAATTTTTTTACTCCAGGGATAACAGTAAACTTTTGAAAATTAAAGCCTACATGACTATATCGAATTTTAAATCCGTCATAAAAGGCTTCCTTACTCATTGAATATCCAAAGGAATTTTCGTAACTTGGTTATCATCCCCATAAACAAGAATGAGCATGTCGGTTTGCTATCTTTTGCAAGAAAATAGTCTTCTACCTACCTAGTAAAGGTACGTAACAAGTTTTATCAAGATATACAAGGGTTTTTTATTATTGATGCCATTAAACACGTGTGATGTTTATCTTGTAGGTAGGTTTGCCACCATGTAGGTGTTAAAGGCAGATTTAAGTTAAATTCTACATAGTAAAAGTATGGGCAACGTTTTAACAAGTTTTTTTTTTAAGCGAGTTGATGGGTTTTATTAATTTTTGAGGATATGTTTTTTGAGTTATATTATTATAGGCCTAAACTAAAAGTTTATTAGTTTGGTGATTGAGTTGTTAAGACATATGTGTATAACGAAGTAATTTATGGATTGGAAGTTGAGATTAATTCATATACATAACTATTCTTTATATATCAAACTACTTTCTTTGTATTTTAGTAACCAAAATGTTCTTTTGTAGAATCGTTGAAGTTCACTCTATTATATAGATTACCTGAATCAGTTAATAAATTAATAAATAAAACACCTAAAGTTGGTCTAAATAAGGTTTGTTTTCATGTTACGTATTTATAAGGTATATTTTTAGGGTTTTAATATTTTCATGTTACGTATTTATAAGGTATTTTTAAGGGTTCTAATATTTTCATGTTTATAAGGTCACCAGGTCACGTACTCAGATCACGTATTCAGGGTAACCACATAAGTTGACGAAGGCAAAAAGCAGCTGTGATTGCGAGGTGTGGAGAGGGGGTACTTTTATAAACCATTGAGCTAACCTGACATGTTAATAATCATGGCACAGCTGATTATGCTCTAATTCAAACTGAATAGTACAGTTGTGCAATAGTATATTTCGTCACAAGGGCCGAAAGTAGCGTTTTGCTGGCCCCGAGATCGGGTTTCAAGTTCGAGACGAAGTCGAGAACTTGAAACGATCGAGGGTTGGCAAAACGCTTTCGGCCCGAGTTATGAACGATATTTTTCATCACACTACACAATTCAATAAATTCTAAACAAGTGAAAAAATTACTTTTTCGTTCATAACAAACAAAACATAATCTCAACTTCAACTAACCTAGCGAGATGTACTGCTTGAGTTTCTGGTTGCTAGGCAACCACTTCACATCAGCTAAGGCCACCAAAACTAATACCCTAACGGTAAGTGACTACAGCTGATTCCAATGGAAAAGCACTATTTTCCCATCTACGTCATACATATTTAACAGTTGCTATCAGCTGAACTACTAACTACGTCACTGATTTGTTATTTGTTGTTGTTATTGTTAAATACCTTATAATATTCTAGATTTCTTGCTACCGTTTCCGGCCTAGACCAGCAAAACAGATGTTTCGTTGGTAGAAGTGAGGGTTGAAAACAGGTGATATCGATGTAGTGTGATGAAAATTAACTTTTCAAGTTATTTAGCGAGACTTATATCATCTAGTTTTCCTGAGTAATTTAGAGACAGAACACCTATTATATTGAATTTTTGGCTTGTTTGACCTCTTGAATAACGAGAAAGAAAAGAAAAGAAATGATTCAATTGGCACACATAGTTTACATTAAGGTTATAGTCCAGGCTCTGAACAGGTTGAGCATGCACTGAAAGTCTAACACAATTTGACTTTGGATTATTGTTGAGGATATTTAGTAGATGTAAAAAACCGATGTTGCCACATTTCCAGAATGCGCACAACACGGGGGACACCCTTTAGAGGAAGTCGTAGAGGAAACTGTATTGGCCTATACCATTTTAAAGGTCTTAGAGTTTAGATTCGAATGCCACAAACCCGATCTCTAAAGGACAAATTTAACGCGAGTTATTGCGTTTTGAAATTTCTCCAAAATTCTTTTCAAGCAAAGTTTGACTGCCTACCATTTCTGGCTCGATCGTTCATATAAGGTCGGCTTTGCAGCATTGCTTTTGTGTTAAACATGATTCTAAAGCTTACGTTAAATATTTCACAAAAAGTTTCATTGGCTGTCCCAAATCGGGCTGAAAATCATAATGTAATCACAATATTTCGGACAGCAATCGAAAACGGCAAATTAAGACTTAAAATAAAACATTTAACTTAATTTTCTGGATCTTTATAAAGAGGAGATAAACAGAATGTAAATGTATTTGAAAACAATGTCGCCAACTCAACCTCAAATGAACGTTTGAGCCAGAAATGGCAGGCAGACAAATTTTGCATGAAAGGATTTTACCAAAATTTCAAAACACAATAACTCGAGTTATATTCGACCTTTAGAGATCGGGTTTGTGGCATTTGAATCTAAATTCAAAGACCTTTAAAATGATAGAACATGACTTAGGCCAATACAGTTCGCTCTACTACTTCCTCTATGGGGCGTCCCCCATGTTGTGCCCACACTGGAAATGTGGCAACATCGATTTTTTACATCTACTAAATGTTCCCAACAATAATCAAAAGTCAAGTTTCGTTAGACTTTTAGTGAATGCTCAACCTGTTTAGAGCCTGGACTATTACATTTATATTTGTATACTTATATTTTTAAACTTTACATTTCTTCAAACATTGTAAATGCTGTAACTGTGCGTCTTTATGTAAATTATTAAAACGTGTTTGATATAAATTATCTAAAGTTTGAAACATTTTTAAGGTTTACCTAATTATGTAAGTAGAGTACCATAAATATAACTCATTTAGAAAAAAAAGTCTTCCAAACTGGAAGAGAAGTATTGCGTCCTCCAATGTGCTTGATGTTTTTTTAACAAATTAAAATGTAGTAGTAAAGGTACCCCCCCATCAATGATCATAATTTTAATTTGTTTAAGATCTTGTCAAATAATAAAACTTTTTCTCTCATATAGTTTATATCACAAGGTCTATATATAATATGTACATTAAATAAAAAGTACAAGTACATATTAAAATGTGCTATTGGTACTTTGACGGTGGACCTTATAACATAAGAAACGTATAAAGTTTCCTTGTTATGCTATTAGTTCCACCAAAACCCAATATATCTTCAGAATCATTGCAAAGGTATCTTCGATGGAACGAGATTCGTTAAACTTAAGAATTACATATGGCTTACATAAGATTCCTATTGAATTGAAACTTTTGTGGTAGATTCTAGAGGTTTAGAAGCGACTAACAACTATGCTGATCCACTCTACTTTATCTAGTGTTACATATAATTAATTGGCTTTCCATATTGTTTTTTTGAACAAGTGTTTATAAAAAGAACGGGCGTTGATATGAAAAAGAATGCAGCAAATATTCGATAACCTCTGTTCTTTTTTTGGAATAATTCTGACATTTACATCGACAAGATGAAAAAGCGTGCAAACTCATCACGGAATGTCCGGTCTGGGATTAAACCTTGCACTTTTGGGATGAATGTGAGAAACACATTTTAGAAGCTTTTTTCAGTCTTAGTAAGTAGTACTTTTTGGGGTCATATTTAGTATTTCTATTGCATAATTTTTGTATTTCTTTCTTTTCAATTTTAAAATACTCCTATGTATGTACCCCTAATTGTATTGCTTTGTAAGAAAATAAGATATAAAATATATGTTTTTAATTTTTTTTATAGTATGATTTTAAATCAAACAACCAATTTGTTGAGATTCAAGTATTGATCCTATCATCTAAACTATAATATTATTATAAGAAGGATAAGTATAAAAAATATATCAAGATAAATGGAAGGAACACACTATGTTACAAGAAAGAGTTGAAGTGTTTGCTGCCACGATTTGCAGTCCGAAAACATTTCTCTCAAGTTGTCGGACCTACAGGTTTATGAGTGAAACTTTAACTGTATGTAACGAAGCAATCTAAACTTTGCTAAGTGCTATTCAGATTTACATTTTAAACTTTAGTTATTCAATTATTCAGTTTCCACTGGACTTAATTTAACTTTATTTTATTTCAAAGATGCTAAAAATACAATAAATAAATTATATACCAGTGGTGAATAAATAATCAATAATTCAAAGCAGTAAAGTAAGGTACAAATAAATTTGCTTTTATTCAATAATGAATTTAATAAAAACTGGTTGGGTATGGTCTCACAAATGAGATGTTAAAAACTCCAAACAAATGAGTAGTGTCTATCTTCCTCTATATTTATCCAAGTGCAATGTTAAAAACTACTAAAAATGTTTTCTCTCAGTTGGATGGAACGGCTGTTCTATGAGAAGGTTATCAACCTGGACTATTTATACTTTTTCTTCTATACCATTAAACATGGAGAGATAATTTGAGTTGTTGGGGGATTTATACTTTTTGGTGGCCCCTGAGACCAAAATATTGTTTTCAGAGCGATGTTTCTCAAAAACGGCTCTAAGGTCTTTAATCAAAATTCGGTGGTTTACTAAGATTTTAAAAAAATGACACCACCAACATCTTCGAGAAAACTCATGTCCAAAAGTTACGGAGCTTAAAGTGATTAAGTTTTTTGATTAGAAAGAAAACTGTGAACTTGAAATTTTTTTGAAAAATCACCATTAAATAAAGTTAAAAAACTTAATAATCCAGTATGTTAAATTACTACACTTAGGGCCGGTTTCTCCAAACCCGTTTAACTTAATCTTAGTTTAACTCAATTTTAATCATATGGACAATTTTGGTTTAAACTTGATTTTAGGTTTAAACTTGCTTCGAGAAACCGGCCCTTAGTTATTTGGTTACAGCGAAAATTCAATTTTTTCGTATAGCGGTAAACGCTGTAAATTGTTTAAAGTCACAGACTCACGTAGAATTAAACTAGTGATGCTCAGCTGGTAGCTTTCCGACATCAAGTCATCAATAAATTGTTATTTGGGGGCTTTTAAGGCCTTTTTATATTGTTGGGATAAAGTATGTGTCAGTTATCTGATACAGTTTATTAAAATTCAAATAACTTCTTGATTAGCATTATACGTGCTGGTACTGATATTCAGGTTGAAATAATAAAACGTCTTCCAACACTACTCGATATATTTACACTTATACTGTAATTGTTTACAAGACGGTAAATATATATAAAAGATCTTATAATGGCGATCGATTTCGACCAGTCACACCGGTCATCATCAGGCCCAATCCGAGACTCCGAGACTCAGGCCCTTTCCGAGACTCTCGGATTAGGGTCGGTTAGGGTCATGACCGGATCGGATGATGACCGGTGTGACTGGTCGAAATCGATCGCCATTATAAGATCTTATATATATATATATATATATATATATATATATATATATTTACCGTCTTGTAAACAATTACAGTATAAGTGTAAATACATCGAGTAGTGTTGGAAGACGTTTTATTATTTCAACCTGAATTAAAATTCAAGTCAAAAATTATTATTTCAAAGTAATGTAGAAAATCGTTAATTCGAAAGCACATAATATAAATGTGTTTAAATATACCTCAGTCTTATATTAAAACAGACTTGTTTAAAACACTTGTTGTTATAACAAAAGACTTAGATAATTTACCATACATATAGAAATTTGATAGTGGATTTCCACTTAACTGCAGAGAGAGAAAGATATATACAGACGCTTCCGACGGAAATGAAGAGGGCGGACTGTTATTACTTGGTATGTCATAGAGTAAAACTTTCAAGAGTTAGTTGCTATGTTTAGACACCACAATCAAATACAGTAAGTATCTCTAGCGTCACGCTTTTTTGTAAAACTGTTAAATTTTGTTCCATACACTCATTAATAAACATGTTATCTTAAATAAAAAATATATATAAAAAATGATAATAAATACTTTTTTAAATATTTTTTTGTAAATTTTTATGGGTCATATTATAACCAACTTGTTTTAATTGAAAAATGAACCGTACAATAACAATTACAGAGTAAGGTTGAACAGATATGTTAATTTTAACGCCCTTACTATTCAATAGGCCTGTGCCCCATACTCCATAATTCTGTTAGTAAAAAAAATTACTAAAATAATCAAATAGGCCTGTGCCCCATACTCCATAATTCTGTTACTCAAAAAAATTACTAAAATAATCAAGTATATTTATTATATGACTTTTTCAATAAATACTTTTTATAGTTAAATGACGAAACACTACAAATTTGTGTACGGTCATGCACTGCATTGAAAACACAAAAAATGTTTAGCGTACGGTAATCATTATTCCACCTATTTTTAAATGGGTTTTATTAGTCTATTTTATTCAACATGTCTTTAATTTTAAACTAAAATTACACGACGCTCATAAAAATCATTGTAGTCTGTAGATCGTTCATAACAGGGTGAACGGGCATCACAGAGATGAATTAGCCTGGAGAGCAGTCACCATAACAATGGGAAATTAATGGGAATTGATACTGAACCACTGGAGCCTAAAATAGTTTGGCAACCTTTCATAAAACCAGTGGACGCTATTGGCTGATGACATTTGAATGATTATGAAGTCCATGAGTTTGGAAATAATTATTTTAATTGAAGTTCGCCAAACAATGATATTCGTATTTTTATTGTATGCTTATTTGATTTATTGTGAAAATTCTTTTATATATTTGTTACGAATTCTTTGGTAAAAAATTAACATCTTAATGGAAAGAAACCACGTTTTATCCTATAAATACTTTTAAAACTTCTTAAGTTGTAAGGGATGTTTTCTGGGTGCGAAACACAAGGGGAAGATATGAGCAGCGGAAGTGCCTTCAACATCCGCCCGTCCACCGGAAGTCTGATAAGGCCCTCATTACATAGTCTAGCTGTCTCCACTATGTTAAGATTCATCCGTTTGGTCCGCTTTCTACTTTTATGTTTAAAGTTTTTATTTTACTATTAAAACCAATTAACTCAATGAAGGCCGTTCATGAATCTTACCGTGCGAAAAACCTTGAAAAATTAAAACAAAACAAGTACAGTATTAAGGACTCAGTGAGTCGGTGGCGTAGTTGTTAGCACACCGAACTCGTAACCATGCGTTCTGCCAGTGACTTTTATCAGTACCTTTCACCTTGTACTGTAGCTGCTCACCCCCTAAATTGTCTAATATGATCCACGCACAGATCAATAATCTATGTGGACGATGCAAAGTAAGCCAAAAAAGGTCCATCAACTTCTTAAAAAAAGTTAGTTTAAATAATATTTCCACTTACATTATAATAAATGTACAGTATAAAAGTAATAGCAGGGAAAAATGTTGTGTTAAAAAAGACATATATCTAAAATTTTCAAAAACTGTGTAATAATAAATGAAATTAGTAGAGAATTAATGCTAGCCTCCCATAAAATCTCGTACCTAACTGAAAGCGAAGAAAACATTATAATTCCAAATACCTATTACTAATGCCAAAGCTTAGTTGAACTGATCTTTTTAAAGTTGTAAATACTGTATTGCGAAATATAACTATTTAGAATTTATGAATAATGTTAAGTATTAATTATGTTGCAAACTATATACATTTTCACTGTAGAGTCTGTCATCATTCACAAAATTACTGACCGCAAGAGAAACATAATACACTAATTAGTAAACAAAGTGGTTTCACTTAAAATGCAAGCATTATGAGAGCTTGAAAATTTGAATTCATAGTTGATAATACAACATTTTGTTTACTTGTGCTTACACTAATACAAAAAATATATAAAAAATCTACATAAATGTAAACTTCAGTAAACACTGAGGTTATTGTCAATTTAATAATTATTTATTATTTTGAACATTAATTTTTATAATATGTTTAAATGTATAAATGTACTTAATATAATAAAGTGTATAATATACTTAATATACTCAAAAGCTGTAATATATCCCAATAACTTCTTAAAAGTTTCAGTTAAATTGATGCTTGGGAGTTGAAGTGCATTGAATTACAGAAATGTTATTAAATTATACATTTGAAAATGAAAAGGGATTATTTTATGGAACAAAAAATTGATATTATTTTAAATATCATCTCTTATTTTATCTAACCTATTGGTTGATCGTCCCTTTTTAAATTTTAAACGGATTTATCGACTGTGAGTGTAGTGTGTAACACCGTTGAACTCAGTGGCCAATCATTTATTGTAGAGATAAAGCTTATAAACTAGTAAAATTGTTTAAAATGTATTTCGTCTACAATTCAAACTTTTAACCTAATCTCATTTAGACCTTGACAGTGAGAAAGTCACGAAACAAAGTGTTATCAACCACTTAAAGGGCATGTGTCTTTAAAATACTCAAATCAAACTCAAATAAGTAAATCGATATATACTGAAGATAACCAAGCAACAACTAAAACACTTTGCTACTGATGCCAAACATCGGTATGTTTATTTTTCACCCGAATCAAAAAACTTTGAACATAGGAAGAAACGTCGGAAATGTCCTGCCGACCACAGGACGTAAGATAAGGTTCCCATTACATTGTTTGACGTAGTGGATTAGAAAGGCGGCTAACTTGCTAAAATTATTATTATTTGTTGTGTATTCATATATGTTTGTTATTGTTTAGCGTCTGTTTAGACAAATATACTAACTTTGAAATTCGAATAAAAATTTTCATAACTAAGATTAGTTAGTAAAATATCACCTTTTTTAAATTTAATCAAATATTCTAATATTATTGAAATTATATTTTTTGGACTTTAGGACGAAGATATCTTGAAAATAATTTAATTAGAGTAGCAAAGATACCCTTCTTTAACATTTAAACAACAATACAAATTTTAGTATAATTTGCATATGCCGTTTTTGTGTGAAAAGCGAAAACCTATTGGCATTTTTGTTTAAATGAAACTATTTTGATGAAATGTAGATCAAAGCCCTAAGGTCCCACAGACGAATCAACTTGCTAATGACCTTCACACTGAAAGGAAAAAAACTTAACCAGAAAAGTAATCATGAAAAGCGAGCGCTCCGTCTAACAGACAACATAAATTAAAAATATCAAACAAATCATGATTTGAACAGACTGTAATTTCAGTTATATAGACATTGCTTTATTTGTTTTACTAAAATAAACTCGATTGTTCGTAAAAGTTAAAAAAGTAAAAGTTTGGGGATCTTCGCAGGAAAAAATGTTGGAGTTGAGATTATTTTAAACTACTTCAAATCAAATAACGAACTTTTAAAACTTTTGTGGTGCATTAGGAAACTTACAGTGTAAAGGACGTTGTATTCTCTTCCTTATTTTGAGATTTTTCATGATTTGTAACAAATTTTATAACTGGATTGAACTATGCGCTTTGTCTTATTCTTGTTATTCACTACTGTTAAAATTATTACATCAGCTAATTTTAAAGTTATCACTAGTTAACCAAATCTACGTCAAAATTATAATTTTATTAATGGTGTGTGGCTTTTATGCATAAGTTCTAGTTTCAGAAACACAAAATTACTTTTAAAAAAGGTTTAGAGGGATAATTGTTAGTAATTATTTTTTTTTTAATAAATATTTTTGTAATATTTTGTGTGCAAGACATTATTTGTTTAATAGAATTAGACAAATTTTATTTATTATTACTAGGTATTGTTTATTAACAATAAACAATACAACGATTAGTTCCATCACAACGATTAGTATTACATATATTCCAAATATTTCAAGAGTACGACTATATAACTTTATTTTCAATCATTGGCCATCACTATTTTATTTTAGATTCAGGCAAAGTAGTCTCTGTGGAATCTTTGAATGTTTTAAAATTTCAAATGTAAATATAATATGAGAGGGTTAAAGGTGAACATAAGTCTATCGGATGATTAATCCACTAAATATAAGGGTCTAAACTCGGCCCATGTTGAAGATTATTTTAACAAAATGTTTCTACTTTTACCTCTCATCTAAAAAACAATGCAATGACAATGCAAAATCAAAAATAATCCAAATTTTGGATTATAAAATGTTTGTGGTGTTTATGTGCTAGCTAATTATCCATGCTTCACCAATTTGACTCTTATATTATGGACATCGGTTAAACAGGTTATGAGAGTGTTTTCAACGATTTCAACCTTGTATATAGGAATTTACTAAATTGTTTATATATGGTGGATATGGGACATCAATTTATATTGACTTAAAAGTATTTAGTAGGTGTAAAGAAAAGGTTTAGAGGAAAAAGAAAACCGACACATTTTCATATACAGTAATTGATTTTAGTTTAAACGCATATCAGTGTTATGTCTAACTAATTTCGCAATACAAAACAAGAAAAAATTTATTATAATTATCAAAAAAATACGGAACTTATCGGTGAAACATTATTTTTTATACATATGAAAAGTCTTTGATAAATTAAAAAAGAGAGATATATACCACACCGAATTTTTATGTATGTATAACCATAGTCCTTTAAAATACATAATCCGCATATGTGAACCTAATTTCTTTCATAAAAAAATAATAATAATATTATAGTAAAGCACTAAACAAATATTCAAACATGGAATACATAGGTCTATTGCATGGCAAAACCATAAAATATATTAGCCATTAGAATGAAATTATATAAAGTTTTTGAAATGAACCATTAACAATAAATGAGTTATGTTGAATCATATTGTAGACCACGATTAATGTATAATGACATGATTTGAATAATTAAACCCTTGGGGCTAAATCCTGTTGGATAGTCGATTTACAATTTTATTCGCATCACCGGTCACTTAATTAGTAACGTAGCTTTTAAAGTTAATTTGTATATTCAACCTCGTGATGTAGATCATTAATATTAGAAATGTATTAATCAAGTTATGCACAGCATATGAGGGTCGATAGTTCCAAACTGCCATTATATAAAGCAATATTCGCCTCGGGATGGTTTTCCACCGCCATATTTCACAACTTAATCTACTCCTGCCGTTAGGAGCGGCTTAGCAAGCCTGTATTCGTTGCATTATGTTATCAGTCTGCAGGTTTAAGAGACATAGATCTTAGACTGTATGCATTAAACTTTGCACTAACAAAAATTAGATTTTAGTTCAAAAGCAAAAGTAAAAAGGTCTTGTATGAGGCTGTTCATAGCTTAGACAATCAAATCTCTTTCAAATTTTTCTGTTGCTAATTATCTTTTTGTCGGAGTATAACGTTGCAGTATGTAATTATTTTACACATTTGTTCTTGACCTTTGATGAGGGAGAAACTTTACACACATTTCCTACTTTATCTACTATTCATCTGTAATCACAAGTTTGCTGTAACTCAGTGTACGCTTTCACAACTTGTATGTTAAGAACAAATCATATTAAGACACCAGGTGTTCGGAGCTCTGTTAGGTGTCTCTTTATAGCTACTCTGAATATGGTTAAGTACCTATACCTATACCACATGGTAGGTGGAAGAAAAATGCGAACATTATCTGTAATGCTCATGATATTTCAGATTTTCTTTTTTCTTGTTTTTAAAATACCCATTAATTTTGTTTACTCTATGACTTCTAATCTCTGTTTTAAGATAGTTGCCTCTTCTTATTTCTAGTTATAAAGTATGTTGTAGGGAATCTTTCATAAAATTTTGTAAATATTTTTTGATGATATGACGAAAACAAAAAGGTGAATGTCTATTCTTTTTAACACCATATCAAGTATAGAAGCGTCAATCATGAATGATATCAAACATTAAATTTACAATTTATTGGTAATAACTAAAATGTTAAAAAAATTATTTAAAAGTCTAGCTTTACTTTAAGATAAAAAGGATTATTTACCACTAGGTCTTAATTTATTTAGCAGAATTTGAATAGCGATTAAAACGTATGTATATAAGTTCTTTATTTACCACATTACATTGAGGTTGAACTTATAATATTTCAATCGATATAATGTAAAACTATACCCAAACACTCACGAATATGAACTTATTTAGTTTAGAAGAATAAGTTAAAATCATAGTTATAGCTTGGGTTGTACTATAATATTAAAACTATGAGAACTTTTAACATCTGATATCAGTTATATTTATGATTTCTTTTCGCTCTACAAACGAAATCGTCGATTCCGTGTTTTCTGGGTCTCTCTGTCGGGTGACGCGCTTACCATACTGTCGCCTCATGGTTGAACAACTCATTTAATGACGTCATTTGAGGAAATGTCTTTCTGGATAAAATTATATCCATAAACATGTTCAATTTTGGATCTCCACTAAACTTTTACTAAGTTCGATAACTGTTATACGATAGACTTATATTTGACAAATAATACAATTAAATGAAAAACTAAGTTAAGTTATCCAGAATTTATTTTCTATTTTACTGTTTGGATATATGGATGGAATGTGTAAGGAATGATAGACAAAAGTGATAGACATTAAACTGAGAAAAAAACTGATCTACTTGAATTTTTTTTTGAAAGCTACAATTTTAATGTTTGAAATTTCATGCAGTGGTAAAGACTATTGTTAGCAAGTTTTTTACATTAGTTTAGCTATAGAAAGCTTTTTAAATAGGAAACAAACATTAATTTTGTCATTCCCACAATAATAACCTTCCATAAAACCTACGTATTTAAAATACTGTGGTGTAACACATCTACGTAGGCTATGTTATAATAAACGAAAAGGACTGGATTAAACTTTAAAAATTATAAATAAATTTTCTGATCTATATATTAATAGGCAAACACGTTTCTTTTCCAAAGTTTTTCTCATCTTGTGGGCATTATTGACCATCTGTTGCCTTAACGATCTGTACGGCGACCACCTCTCAGCGCTCACTGATGCTCACTGTGTAGTTGTGCATCACGGCCACCATAAGGCAACAGTAATGTAGGTAACACGACCATTGTTTGCGTATCACGGAGCACATGTTCCCTGCGGGACGAGAGATGAATCTGTGGTCTGTCTTAACGATCTGTACGGCGACCACAGCTTGGTGCTCACTGATGCTCACTGCGCAGTTGTGTATAACGGCCGATATAAGGTGATGGTAATGTGCGAAGAATATTCTAACCTAGCTACGGAAACCCGGTGCTGGGACAGACATTTATATATTTTTAATATATTTATCAAGAGTCTCATTCAAACCTTTAAAATCACTAAAATGCAACTTTATTTACAAGATTATTACACATTATGTAAAAGTATTCGCCCATTGCGGACTTAATTTCTTTAAATTTTTGTTAGAAAAATGTTTTCTTGTAAATAAATTTTTGTATCATGACCTTCATAAATGATATATCACCGGGTATATGTCTTAATAGTACAACAAAAGAATAAAAGTAAGGAGAAAGGAGATCATTTTCAATGCCAATGAGATTAGTACTTTCACATTTTCAAATTTTTAAGGCATAGGACCTCTAATGTAACTATTTACCTAAATTATTAAGTTCCGAAAATCAGTTACAAAATATATCCTAAACATTGGAATAAAATGCCATGGTTAAACAAATGTCGTATGGCTAACATACACTAAGTCTATAGCACTACTACCACTAAGGTTAAGAAGATTCTTCACCATAATTGCTAAAAGTTGAGATAAACTGATACCTTTATTTGATATATTAAAAGTGCACCTTAAAAAAAAACTATGCACTTTCCTTTCGTCAGTGTTAATGTAATGTTTCCCATGAATTTATAATATTTATAACTATTACCTGAATAAAAATTTCCTTAATAGATATGTCTCTATAAAATGTTCTAATGGATTTCGAAAAGGCAACACTCGTTATCATGTGTACGTATTGAAATAAAGAAGGAATAATACATGTTCTAGCACTTTAAACAGAATAATTTCCCTTGAAGAATATGCATCACCAGCCGGGACTTTCCTCTTTAGTTCGCATTATTTACATGGCACGCGTTCAGTTGTACAATGTGTTTCAAATAACAAGGTAAATTTTAAATTTAAATATTACTTAGCTATTTCTAACTTTACTAAGTCTATTTTTAATTAAATAAAAGATGAGCCGGTAAGTTATTTTAAGCAGAATTGACGTGGATGGATTCATATTTTTTCAGTCTAACCCACACTTCATCTGAAGGATCTGCCTTAGACCCTTATGGGGTATTTCATACAGTTAAACATTGCACAACCTATTTAAAGCAGTTATTTAATATTTACAATTTTGCGGATATAATGTGAAGAGCCTAAGATATGAACTCAAGTGGCGCATGGGGCGCAAGTGTTCTACCATAACCACTAGAGATTTATTTATATGATATCAAACGATTATTTATACAAATATTCGTTTACAGCGATTAACTTTTTATTATTTATTTCTTTCAAATTTGACTCTTAGTTAATATGCGAATAACTACTGAAATAGCTATATCAACCATACATTTTTTATATATACTAAATTATAGGTCTTGATATTTTGTACACCACAAATTATTGAACTAGTTTAAGTTATATTGGTGAACCCCGTAAATCATGCCAGAAAACTAAACGGTAATTTCTTACATTATATTTTTTAAACATTTAATTTATAACTCAATTTTGCTGTTGAATAAAAATATTTATTCCTATTGTTTGTAATTGTCTGTTATATACCTTGATACACAGGATTGTAACTTTTGGGGCACTTTTATGCAAGCATTATAAAAACCTGGGCAATATTTAAAATTACACAAAGTTTTATTCAATTCCAAACTATTTTAATATATTTAAACATTACATTTTGTGTAATTATAACGAATATTTTTTAAGTTTGAGTATTTTATTTCTACTAGTTGACTTGACTAAAAAACTTAAATTACTAAGTTTTCATCCTTTACTTAATTAATTTTAGGATATTTTTTATTTTCTAAACATTGGAAAGCTCTATGCAAGATTTCAAAACCTGATTCTTAAAATAAAAAATGTTTCTATATTCCAATAGAATATTAAAATATTCTATACACAGTAGGGAAGTTTTACAAATCAATAACCCATATAAGAACCTTGGTTTTTTGTATATTGACCTGGCTTTACTACTAACCGGAAATGATAGTTATCTGGAAACAAAGAATAGAAATACTGTATTTTTTTTTTTTTTTTTTTTTTTTTTTTTTTTGCTTCCAGGATACTATTTTGATAAAACCGGACAAAGATAGTCAAAACTTACGTACCTTCTATATCGGCGTTGAAATTTCAGTGGAGTTTTTATTTAGAAAACCTCTGCCGTGAATACTGCAATAAGCATACTCAAGATCTCCAAGTGAGTAGGGGAAGGTTCTATATTATTTTCTTCGTTTTAATAAAGCTCCAAGGGGCCTAATACAGGTTTACCTACTTCTTGAAATACAGATATCCTCGATATAAAGCAACTTCTCTCGAAATCTTTTCCTCTTTCATTCTATTTTTACTCTCTGGTTCTTCCGAACTGAAAAATGCTGCGTGATATAACAAAAATTCTGATGTAATATGTAAAGTTTGTGGCTATTGTTTTCAAAATTAAATGCAAAACTTTACTTTATAGCTGTGTAAATATTTATTTTGTGAAATGAACTAAATGACTCTGATTTAAACACAAAATGATGTAGAGAGAATACAGAGATTTACTAATTTTTATGAAAACACACATAAATATTTAAATAATGTCAATGTGAACAGTTTTGCGACAGTAGAGTTAAGTTTTAGAATATTTTGATTATTCATAAAGAAATATTATAAACACATAAACGACCAAAAAAAGTTCACAGAATTTATACCATACGACTTTTACAAAAGGTTCAGAGGTTACGGTATTGCGGAAATATACATTAGGCCTACCTTCTTAAAGTCCAAAATAAATACATTGAAAAAACTCTTCCATATTCAGATTGTATAATCCTCAACACAACATCATTGTTATAAAAAAATTAAATAAAATAAAACAAAATGAACAAAAAAAAATTTAAACCCAAATTTACTAACAATTAAGTTTTTAAGAAAATGGACAATTTAGATATACATTTAGGTACAAATAGTTAACGTTAAATAAGCGGGAGTTTTACAAATAAACGTTCTGATGTTGACTGAACCCTTTAAGTGTAGTATTAGTTGTTTAATGTTACCATGTTGAAAGAAAAGTCATATTATTTTTAAGTTTTACCTCATCCAAAATTACTGTTTTTATTTCACCTGATAATAAAAAATATAAATTATTCAGGATATTAAATACCAGCCAAATAATTAGAGCTATAAAAATATAAACTATTTATGGTAAATTATTTTTGAGTTGTAGTAAAATTAAGACGGAGTATTTTATAAAGTCATATAAAATTAAATGGAAAATATGAAATAATATAAAAAAAGAAATGGTAAAGAAATCTATATTGCAAATTCCAACCATCCATATAGCTATGTTAGTAGTGTAAAATTGCGGCCGCTGGCCCAGTTCAAGGTCACCTGAGGGATGACGTCATCGAGGTCAATGACCTCACCGATGACGTCATCGATGACGTCATCACTAATGACGTCATTTCGATGACGTCACACCCATGACGTCACAGAAATGACGTGCTGATGACGTCATCACCCCTTACGTCATCAAAACGACGTCACCGACACCACTAAGGTCAAGGTCACGCAGAAACTTAAAATTTTTTAGCACTTTTGCCGTTTCTCGCACTACGCTCCGAGTTTCAGTCAGAGTCCCCGTGACCTTGACCACTTGGAGCGAATTTTCGACGAGAAACGGCAAAAGTGCCAAGTTAAACTCGAGTTTCTGACATGACTCTGCCTAAATGGGCAATCGGTTATCCCTCAGGTGACCTTGAACCAGTACAACGCCCGCAATTTTATGTTACTGTGACCTTGAACACTTAACAACGGAGCGCCGACACCGATGCGCACCCCACGACAGCCACCGAGTGACTGACTATCAGGCTCTGTGTACTCTAGGTATATGGGGAAGTGGAGGGGGAAATCTCAAGGTCATCCAAATGGAGTTTTAAAAAAGTTGAAGAGTAGAAAGACTACTCTTGTGCTTCCTGGGCGACCTCATCAATCTCTAATGGATCCGTAAACCAATCCGATCTGTAGCGGCAGGAGTCCAGAAAACAGGTGCACCACCCATCAGGTTGTCCGTAGCATTTCCGACAATTGGTAAGATTGGAGAAGTGAAATTTAATACACCGCTGCGGACAACAAGTATAAAAGTATTTGGATTTGTAGATTTTGAAAGTTTGTAGTACCGGCGGTGGCAGCTGTTGGTTCTTGCATCTACACCTGCAACATCCGAAGCATTCACATTGCCGGCAGGCCAGCCCATCCACTTGCCACTTTGGTAAGAGGAAACACTTATCCTCACAGCAATAGGTTGTCCCCGTTTCTTCCTCCCAACGCTTCTTTGCACAATATGTGACGCCTTGTATCTCCAAACACCTATGCTCGCAACATGAGATGCGCTTACTTTCCATAGTTGATGTTGCTTTGACGAGGGAGCACGATGAAGTGATGCTGTGGTCAGTGGGAATGGGGTTTATATAAACTAAGGTGAGTGGAGGGGGAAAGGTCAAGGTCATCCAAATGGAGTTTTAAAAAGAAAAGAGTAGAAAGACTACTCTTGTGTATCTATAGCGATTTCATTGATAGTGAGTGCTTCTGTATGCCAAGTTGATCTGTACTGACAGGCTCCTAAATAGTGTTTGCAAAAACCTGCAAAATGATTGTTGCACAATTTGCAGCCAGTTAGCTGTTTTAATGTGAATTCAATGCAACGTTCAGGGCAACAAGTGTACTTATGCCCTCTCATCTGGTACACATGGAATGTCTTCAACTCCGGTTTCGGCTTCTTCCAAGACTTGCACTTACACATGCATTGACCAAAAGCTTCACATTTTCTACACGCCAGGCCATCCGCAACATCAATGTCATTCGGCCATGAAAAACATTTCCGTTCGCAACAGTAGTTGAGTTGACTCTCCATGTTGCTGTGGTGAAGGTGCGCGATGAAATGATGCTGCAGTCATTGAGAGTGCACCTTAAATAAACTCAGTGGAGGGGGAAAGGTCAAGGCCATCCAAACGGAGTTTTAAAAAAGATAACTAGTCGTCCTCCTCCTCCTCCTCATCCGTTGTACTTAGAGAGCTGTCAGACGAAGAGCCCCGTGCAGGTGCTCCCCAGATGAAAAACAAATCAATTTTAAAACGAAGACCAGGATCTTGCATCATCAATTCCTTTAATTTGTCACATACTAAGTCGACCTTGTGTAAGGTGTCAACAACAAGCTTCCAATTCGTTGGTTCAATATAACTTGTAGTAGAGTCTGCCTCGCTGATAACCACATCCTCCGGCCGTATTGGAGTGTAAAGATGTGTAAAGTTCTTCGGCTGTAGCTGAGGTTCAGGCTGGCTGGAAGTGGAAGGTTGAGTGTGGACCCCTGTCGCATCGAAATCCATAGTCATTCTACATTCAATGTTGGGGTTTTCGTTTAATACATACACCAATTTCTCATGCAACATATCCACTTCTGCCGAGTCTTGCAGATGAACATTCCAGGAAAATGGCCATTCTTCATCCGTAGTGGAGTCAACTCGAGAAAGAGTGCTGTCCGCCATGATAGCTAAGCAAGGAATGATGTGAGCTACAGACTGTGGTAACAGTATTGAAAAGTAGAGGGGGTAAACCAAAAGTACGTGGAGGGGGTATTTTCAAGGTCATTTAATTTGGGTTTTAAAAAAGGAAATAGTGGAGGGGGAATTCTCAAGGTCATCCAATTTAGGTTTAAAAAAAAAAAAGGAATGAAGCTTACTCCTCTTCAGCCTCGTTGTCCCCTGCATCTTCATCAGCCTCATCTTCATCGACGTCAGACTCGCCGTAAGGATAGATCGGGGACATGGGCGAATATTGTGGAGATTGTTGACCGTTGTTGTCGTCCCCTTGCATTCTAACTTGGGACCAATCATAATTTAAATTCATTTGTATTATGATCCCAGGGTTGTCCCGCAGTATTTCCTTCATACGTTCGCAAATTGACTCCAAATAGTGTACACTATCGATCGACAGTGTCCAACCCGTACTTGTACCGACATCAGTAGTGGAGTCAGCTTGGCTGATGGTGTTGTTGTCTGCCATGGTTGCTTGTCGGACAAGGAATGACGGTTGATGTGATGCTCATGCAGGAACATGGTGAAGTGGTGGGGGGTGTGGTGGAGTAGTGGGGGAATTTTCAAGGTCATCCAAACGGAGTTTTAAAAAAAAGGAAAACTTACAAAGTAACATTGAAACTTTCCAATTGATGGTGGCGAGCGTTTTCTTCTGCAACCTTGCCGACACATGTGACTATGCCGTACAGTATGAAAAGTACAACCATAATAAGGCCGAACAATAAAAGATAGCCGTTGACTATCATGATATTTTCTGAGTGGATCTGTTTTCTTCTTATCGCCCTCTCCTGCATCCTCTTCTCCAACTCGTGGACGAAGTCACAACATGCGTGAGGACATCTTTCATCTGTTGGTAGGTTTGCCATTGTTGATGTTGTCGGTGTGGCTGTTGAAGATGGAATGAGGTTTCCAATTGCGATGTGCCATGTACACCAATAGTCAAGTGGTGGGGGTAACAAAGCAGTGGAGGGGGAAGTTTCAAGGTCATCCAAATTGTGTTTTAAAAAAACCTATCTTGTTACTGAGCTTATATGTCAGTAACAAGATAGGTGTTTTTGCTCTTTTACTTCTTTAATATAATGAAAAAATATACATATTCTACAATGGTTAGGACAAGAAATACAACTGCTAGTCAGCTGAAGTAGTCCAAGTTGTCTGGCTCGGTCTTCATGGACGCTGGTGAGGAAGCCGTCGAGGAGTGTCCAGGCTCTTCCTTTGACTGCCGGGTGTTCCGTATATTGCAAGCGTAAACTTGCACATTTATACGGTAGCCTCGTGCCACCATCAGCTGCAACTCCTTGTATAAGTCGTTTAGCTCCTGCTGAGTCTTGATGCTCACCTCCTCGTAACTTGCGCAACTAACGTTGAGGGACATCCTGATGTTGCTAGGTTGGCTGCTGGAGTAGAAATGAAGCCGAGGCACAGCGTTTGGAGGTACATGGAAAAGTGGTGGGGGTGATGGTGGTGGGGGTATGGAAGATGCAATTAAACACTTCTAAACTTTTTCCATTGATACAAAGGGATGGAACAAATAGCACAGGTGTCCTTGTAGTTTTCAAATCTAAACATTGGTGCTAGAAATCCAAACTGTTTTCTACCACCTTCCTGTACGAACCGTCGAAGGTCTCTGACGGCAGCATTGCCACAAGGCCTACAAAACTTTTCCCCGTCTTGGAACCTATACCAGGAGTATCCCGAATACCCTCTATTATCTTTCTTGTACTCCTCGATATCCTGCTTTACTGTTATAGGGATATTATCTCGTAAAGCCGTCTGGAATAAAGATGCGTCAGTTATAACTCGTTGTAAGCAAAGCTCGTACAAGGTGCTCATCGTTTGCTAGTTGGCAACAGACTGACCGTTCTTTGCATCCAAGCAGGTTTGAATCCTAGTGCGGTAGTGGGGGTAATTACGGTAGTGGGGGTAGTTGTGAAATGCAAAGGTCAAAGGTCAAGGTCACCCGCGAAGTTTAAAAAAAAAATGCAACATATCAATACGTGAAGTCTGTCACATATTGATATGTTGCATTTTTTGTTTTTTTTTATTTTTTTTGTCTTTTATGATTCGTTTATTTATAAAACATTACAACAACAACATATGTACAACATTAAAACTTAAATCTAACACTGCTGCTTGTCAGCGATGTGGATGGTCAACTCTGTAGAATTGCTACCCGTGCAGCCGTGGGACACCAGGTATAGACACCCGGGTTGAATAGAGCGAAGATCCTCGTTTTGTAGAAGATGGACAAATCTCTTGGGCAGGTACACCTGGAACTTTGGTTCATCCCCCGGAGTAAACGGTGCCTCGCTGAGACTGCAGCAGATGGCCTCCCCAACTGTAGTCTCCATCTTCTTCATAGCATGGATTATGTAGTGCTTCTCGTCTTTTAGTTCCGAGCACTTCTTTACAGGTAATATTGTTGACTTGGAGTGAGCATTGAACTGCTCGACCAAAGTCTGAAGGAACTGGTGAGATGCCATGGTCAGGTTACAGATCGTCTTCGTGCTCGGAGATGTTGTCGTCTCGGAATCTCGAGTAATACTCATGCCAGGTCCCTGTCTGCTCCCCACTTATATACTCTCCGTTACCCCCACCACTCCCCAATTCCCCACTTTGAAGGTAAGAGGCGAGTTTATAGGCATTTTTTAAAGCGCAATGTCTATCTTTATCATGTTCTGGGCTTTTTGTACAAATACATATGGTTTCCAGCATGTATTGATAATTCTTATCCAATTCCACATCATTAACCGGAACATGAGTAAATCCTTCGATCCATCTTTTCTTTTCCAGCCCCTTTGTGTAAATATTGGTAAACTTGTCTGAAAAGTGATGCATAATGTGATACAAGTCCGTGTAACTTGTAAAACCATCATACCAATCGATATGATGGAAGTGTTTTGAAATCCATCTGTTGGTAGTAGCGGCTTTACTAGTTAAAGACGAATAAAAACATGGTGGTTTAAATAAAAACGAATAAGGAACACTTGTATTCATGTCCAAAAACACAAGTTCTTTTATAATGAATCTATCATCATTACCACGAAACGCTTGAAACTCAATAATACCAGGCTTGGACTTTACTTGTTGTTCTTCTCCCTTGTCCATTTTGAAGGTCACACGTCTGCTCATTACGAAGTCAGGAGGTCAACTGATTTCCACACCACGGTAGGTACTACTTTTATACCAGGCCGTACAGTTGTTGGCGCGTTGGTGTATATTTAACGTGGGCACCGTCCCCAATAGGCCTAACCCCACAAAATGTTGGTTATTGTTTTAAAAACTAACCATTGTCATTTAAGTTTCCATCTTTATATTTTCCTTATTTTCATTTTCATCACTAACACTTGATTCTTCTCCTCCATCTTCCTCTTCTTCCTGTTTTACTGATTTCTTATGTAGTTGAGCGTACTTTTCCAATTGTCTCCACATTTGTACTTCATGAGGAACTCTATTAAATATAGAAGTATCCACAGGTCCGTATAATATAGGTGCGTCCGGTTGTTTGTCCAATGTGTCTTCCAGATAATCTTTAATAATCGAACTTGAAAACACCAGTTGTCTCAAGTATCTTGTTATAGGTTCAGTAGCACAAGTTAAAATGAAAAACTCCTCTCGATTAAGTTGAATTTTGTTATCATGTCTTGTTGTGTCTCTAAACCGTAGCTGATGATCACCACGTTGTTTAATGATATCAATTTCCACATTTGAATCCAAAAGTCCTACTCTTGTCTTTCTTCCAAACATGTTACTACTTAAATAGCATTCTAGTAGATGCAAATGTTTCATAAACGATTCCCAAGCACTGTCCGTAAACAAAATCATTTTGGGTCCATGAGTTAAAATTACAGTAGGGGAATAATCTGTAGATTTCATAACACCGATTAAAACACTTTTATCCAAACTGGAAGAGATTGGGTAAAATATTCGCAAAAATACCTCACTCAATATGTTTGGAGAAATATTATCTTCAATATCCCTTTTTCTCTTTTGTATAGTCTTTCTTCTTTTACCTTTTTCTTCAACATTATTACTGGCGTGAAGTTGTCCGCAAACGTTTTGTTCACCTCCTTCCTGGTGACCTTGAGGATCTAAAAACTCAGATATCTCCTTCTCAATATCTACCACATTTTCAGGTGTACCACTAGGAGAAGCCATATTGAATACGATGCTACCCATACAACAGTAGGCAACAAACTGATGAGGAGCGGTCTGTACGCTCTGCTTTTATACTCGCGGAATGAAACAAAACCGGTTCTTACAATACATTTTTAACAATTCCAGTTAAAGGTGTGTATGTTACGATTTTATCATGTAGAATTAAACAGTATGCAGTTGTATTAGCCGGTATAGCATCGTTGAATTCCATTTCTATTTTTATATCCACACTTGAAGACTTTACTGATTCATTTTGTTTAGAACAATCGATTACAACTATTGGGTAGGCATCGAAATATTTGTCAGGTGGTAATAAAGGTGTATTTGTTTTACCGTAATATGAACTTTGGAATCTCGCGTACATATCGTACAATATACTGTATTTCTTCTTAGTGAATGACACATTTAAATTGTCGTATGGAAAGAATTGTGAATTTAAATAAACTTTAATATTTTTCAAGTCACAATGATCAAATTGTCCTGCATGTTTAGTAATGTCGTCTCTTCTACCTGTTTGTAAACCAAATATAATATACCTGGCTCGTTCTACATAATTCGATGTTTTAACAGTCCAAGTGTGTCGATCCGTAGTAGGTAAACTGGGATGCTCATGAAATTCCCAACTTCTAAATGGAATAACAATATCACGATCGGCTTTTAATTTTCTTAAAAGTAGCATTCTATGCTCGTCAGCCAATTTAACATGTGGAACTCTCCATACAATTTTGTCTAATTTTAATTTCCATTCTAAAGTCGCATCTGTAGTAGCATCTGCAGCTTTAATAATGTCTTTATCGTTAGAAGATCTCAACAAAACTAATTCTTGTTTAACGTTTAATATTATTTTCCTATAATCTTCAGCAAAACCAAGCAGCAAACGTAATGGAATATGAAAATCAAAATATCCATTTGGATTTGGAGTGATCGTGTCAATTGTAGGTAATACCCATCCGGCAGGTTTAAGTAAATTGGTTTCATTGGGTGTTATAGATGTTAATCCTTTTAAAGTTGTCGTAATACCTACTTTTTTAGTGGAATCAACTGTTACACCTGATATTTCATATCTAATTTCATCAAATAGGAAAGCCATAGGATTATTTATAAATGGAACTGTTGTACCAACAGTAGTACCGTCCTTTTTAGTAACTTGTCCTTCAATATATAAGTAACTTTCACATGGTAGTGTGTAAATGTCTTGATTTTGTATGGGAATACGAATTTCATCGTTATTGTTTAATTTCGATGAAGTGTAAGGGTTGTGGGTGTGATATTCTTTTTCCCATAGGGTTTCGTCGAATGTTGGACCCTGCGCTATATCCAGTATATCCATACTCGGTTAATTTTAATCCAATTCTCTCTAAGAAACGAATGTTCTCGCGTGTTAACTCCTCCACAGCTGAAGAGCTACTAATGCGGTTTCCCGTAGGTTGTTCGCTTTTAAATGTTAAACCCATGGTTTTGTATTAAAGTGTCGATTTTAAATGTAATCTAATCGTAATAGGCTCTTCTCTGAAGTCTACCAAGTTACCGTCTTGATCCAATACGCTCAACACGATGTCTGAAATGAAAGTGGTGTTCAACGGTAGATATACCAGGTTTTGTGGCTTTTCAACAATTTTAAATCCAGGTGGTACACTTGGGTAAAAAGTATGTATGATGTGGGTGTTAGCCCCATCCCTGTAAGCACCTTGTATAATGTTACAAGTTATGTCTATACTATTGACTTTTAATATTGTTACTGTTTTCTTACCGGAATGTGTTACATCTGGTTCTAAAACAGGCTCATCGTTGGAAAATCCTAATAAATCACCAATTGAGTTTGGTTGAGTGAAATCTATATAATATTTGGAAGTAATTTCAGCTTTCATCGTATTATTATTACCTTTTAATGTTATATTGTCTTTTCCCATTTTAGTTTGCAAAAATTCATTTATATGATCAATTTCATAAGAACCTGTGGGTAACCTGCACTCTTGTAAGTCTGTAAATTTTCCACTGGCATCCTTTCCCTTATAATAATGCAATACGTTATTTTTACCTTCCGTAACATTGGGGATAGAGTTGTAAGTTGTAAAATCCAATAGTGCCGCCTCCCAAAACCTTCCTTTTTGCAAGCGTAACGCTGGAAAAAGGATACTTCGTAAAGTGGAAGATTTTCCTGTTAATGATACCGTATAGGAAGACATCTCAATAGTGACTGATACTTTTAGCTAGAAATTCCAAACATAAATGGCCGCATATTGAAGTATTATCAGGTTGTTCTCTTTTATAGTTATAATATATGTTTTTAGCAGATTTAAAGTAATTTTGAAGTTCTTTTGGTGGTGGCAAATTACCGAAACTATCAAAATAATATACATTGTTATTTAGTTTCTTATAACAAACCCAATGGGTGCCAGGCCCTTCAGTATTATCCAAATTTACAATTCCAGTCTCATTTTGCCACATTTTCTTTGGTAAACTGTCTTTCATAAACACACCGCGGAAAAATGGTATTTTTAAACAGGAAATATATTTAAATAATTCAATATTGGTTAATGCTTTATGTGGTATGACCAATTGATTTCTTTCATTTAATATGCACGATAAGGTCTTAGGTAAAGACCTGCCCCGTTTTTTACCATTGACCACACGGTGGGCTTCTTCCTGCCTTTTCTTGTAGATCGTCGTCTTCTTTTTATATTTCCTCCATGTTTTCTTGTGGTTGACCTCCTTTTTACTCTCCTTCTCCTCCTTCTTCCACCTCCTACTGCTGTTTTAGCCTTCATACCTGCTGTTACTGCTAAAGCTGCTGCTTTTTCTGCTATGCTAGCGTCACTTGATTTTACTCGTTGCCAAGCTATGTCCGCAAGCTTTTTGTCAGCTATTGATCTATTTTTTGAATCGGCAAACGTGGAATATGCGATATCGTGTTCTTTACAAGCCTGATCTAACTTGTTTATGCCAGGATCGCCTCTTTCCAGTCGTTTTTTCAATTTAGTTCCTGGTCCGCAATACTGATAACCTCCCGGTATATGAAATTCGTATGGTAATGCGTCTATTGCTCTATTTACTATGGATCCTACTGGAATTCGTTTTAAAGCTTTACTTAACAGAGAAACCGCTGTGGACGTGATCCCACCTCCTCTCCTTACAGTGTCTCTATATGGACTGATGTACTGGAACGTCATTATTGTCCTTTTATAATCGCAATGTACAACTTATGTGTTACCTCTATGACAAGTTGGACATAAATGAAGTCGTTTATTGTGTTCTTTTATTAAATATCAAAATCACCCCAATCCGATGATCTAAACTTTTTTGTACGAGGGTTAATAAAATAGTTTTGAACAATTTCCCGTTTAATCCAAGTACCTCTCTCAGATTCCAACAAAGGAGTACGACCTGAATGAATACCAATAAGATTGTATACATCAAATAATGCATTTCCTAAAACTTTTACAAGAAAATTAACAGTGACAGCATTATCCACATGTTCAGGGTCTTTAAGGTCTGTTATACGTTTATTATTACAAGTATACACTTTGCTATCCATTTGTGATAATGTGATAGCCTGTCCTACAGTTGCAGCATCATTTGCTTCTCTTCCTTGCGCCATGTTTGTTAATTTTTTATTACTACATATAAAAAACGCATAGTAATTATTTGGATCTAGATGTACTGTTTGTCCTAAGGCAGCCGCGTCTTTATCTGCATGACCCCATGACACATTTGATAACCTTCCATGCCTGCAATCCCAATAAGCGTTTTTGTATGTCAATAAACGAAATTTTTCATTACCTTGAATAAAGTCATCCCCTTGCTTTGATAATACTTCATCTCGTTTTGCAAATCCAGTTGTTTCTTGTTTTAAAGTCTCTTTCATTTGACCCACTGTTGCACCATCAGATGGTGCTGAACCATCTTTTACATTCGCCAAACAATTGCCAAGACAATCGATAACTCCCACATCACGTATGACACAATGATCTTTTATATATTTGAGATTTACAGCATCATTTTCATTTTTTGGATAACCTATATCGTTAATAACAAATTTATAAAAAGAAAATCCATCTTTTGTCTTTTCAGGTATCAAAGAATGTAAATAGCGTCTATTTACGCTGTCTTTTGCATCTTTAGGGTCATCTACGTTGGATATACGTTTATTGTTGGCACTATACGTTTTCCCATTGAATTTTAACGTATTTTTTAATTCAGATGACAAATAACCTTTGTTTATCGCATCACCGTTTTGATTTGGTTTACCAACGTTGATAATTCTATGATCTTCTGCGTCATATGTGTTATTTTGTAGTTTTAATGTTGGCGATATCTTTTCCTTTAATATTTTTAGATTTATTGCATCGTTTTCATCCGTAGGATCTTTTATGTTTTTTAACCTTTTATTACTCATATCATAATCTCCATCAGGTGTTTGTGGTAAACCAGCACTTCTTTTTAAACTATTGGCATAATATAACCCATCCGAGGAGTAACGTCCGAACTTGTCGACACTCATAGTGCAACTGAATAGTATTCTAGGGAGTAACGCATTTTTATGAGATTACCCCACGGTTTCGGAGTTCATCCACTAAAGCCACCCATTCGTTTTCCAATCCAGTATGACCCGCTTCTTTAGCTTCATGTATTAGTTTCATTCTATCCACCAATTTATTGATATTATTGTAATAAATCACATTTGTGTTATATAGTTTCTTCATTAAACCTGTACCCGTAACGGACTTACTTCTTTTTCTTCGTTCCTGAGCACTTACATCCAAAGTGGATGCCATAAATCTTCGTTTTACAGGTTTTCTTTGTGTTAACGGCATTGTTTGTCTTCTAGTTGGTATTAACTTGGATACAAATTCTTTATATTTTAAAGACTTAGATCTAAAAGGAGGCTGGTCAGGTAAATACTTTCTCCTATATGCATTTGTCTGTTCCAAAATATTTTTATATGCTTCCATGTCTTTTTCTTTCACTACCGATACTGAAGGCTTATTTTCAAATAATAATTCAAATAATCCTTTTGTGCCCTTATACCTTTGATCACCAATGACAATATTATCATGTTCGTCAACGTTTAACGGGCTATTACCTATCATTAAACCGTCTTCTGTTAATCTCGCTCCATAACTATGGTAATTCTTATTAGGAATTGTTCCGAGTAACATTTTTACCATGTATTTCCTTCCTAAAGGTCCTTTGTTATGAATGTTTTCACCCAATAAGCTTATGTTTGACGGACCTTCCCTTGTCTCTTCTTCTTTTTCCTCTTCACTAGCAGTTGATACAACTTCATGTCCTCTTTTGGCTTTTACTTCATATAAATCTTTTATTCCACTATAGTCCGGTGATTCTAGCTCTCTTTCGGGTTCTCCACCGGTAAAACCACTATACGTAGAGGATTCCAGGTCTTCATCACTAAAATCTTCTGATTTTACATTTTCTCTTTCAAACTTCGTAATAGGTGCAATCGCATCTCCTTCCAATACAGGTTTAGCAAATTTTTTGTTTAATTGTTTCAAGGGTTCAGTAATAGGTTTAAAAGTAGATTCAAGGAATTTCTCCCTCTCGCTAATACCTAGTTTCAATGCTCTGTTTTTAGCCCGAATAGAATCACTAAGTGATTTTATTTCTTTTACTAATTTTTCTTGGTTAACCATGTTTGTAGCAAGACGTGTTGTACAACAATGAATGTGTTATACCACGTTTAATGTATTAATATAAATTTATCAAATCCTATCCTGTATCGACCATTGTTTAGCGGTTGTTCCTTCATAATTGTTAGGAACCCATACTTTTCAGCCCAAGCCTTTCCACACAACTCTTTAAATCGTTCAAATGTCATATCCGCATTTACATGATCAAAATATATATGTTTTAGGTTGGTTTCGTCCTGTTTAAATACAATTAACATGTTTGCATTGTCTCTAATGAGTTGTTTAGGTATTTTGCTGTAGGTTTGGCCAATATAAATGCTATCTATGTTGTTATGTCGACCCATAGCGAAGTAATTCCTTATTGTGTTTTGGTTTTCACAAGATACATCGTCGAATATAAACACGGAGAATGGTTTAGCTTCTTGTGGCTGCATGACACTCTCGCTTGCATTAAACTTTAAATATTTAACTTCAGGCACATTAGTCAGTATTTTTTCCAATAATTGATACTTTGGTTGTTGTAGTGATTTTGAAAATACATATAGATTGTTAAATCGTAATCCTTTAGGGTTTGTAATCAAATTGAATACTACATTAGTTTTTCCACAGTTGGAAGGTCCGGTAACCAGACAACGAACGGTGTTTGGTAACAAATTGCCATGCTTCCCACTATTGAATTCTGAATTATCCACTGTGAGTTCATCTATATTATTAATAGTAAAACTCTCTTTTTGTGGTACTATCTCCATCCTTTGTAATGGTTCAACCTAAAATGATTCTCTATCGTTATATCAAATCCTTTTTAGATATCCAAGAATCTTCCGTCTTATTAAATCCTAACCATCGTACTTTGACCTTATCTTTTTTCCGTTGCAACACCTTTTCAACTAAATATACATCGCCTACTGTTGATTTTAACATTTCATGTCCATAAAAACCCTCCTTCAAGCAATTGTCCTTTATTATCTTTTAAAATATATGTCTCAGGTACTGTAGGTTGTACTTTGAATACAGTAAAAACCTCATTGGTCCAATTTGGCAGGTATCTTTTACTGAATACACCTTTATATTTACTTATTCGCACTTTATCACCCACATTAAATTTTTTAGGCTTTAGTTTTTCAACTTTTGGTTTAGTATTCGTTTTTATACGTTTTAATACAAGGTTTTCATTTTTACTAGTTACTTGGTTTGGTTTCATCCCGATAGTCCTATGAAATTTGTTATTGTAATCGTTTATAAGTTTTGGTAACATATCAATCCATATGTGCGATCCTCTGTTGGAAAACATTTTATACATTGCACTTTTTAAAGTTCTGTTGAATCTTTCTATTATTGAGGCTTTTACTTCTGAATTGGTTGAATAATGGTTTATATTGTGTTTTTTCATTAAATTTGCAAATTCCTTATTAAAATATTCTTTTCCATCATCTGTTTGTAAATGTTTAATAGTATGTTTGTCTCTTTGTATAGCTGTTTCCATTGCTTTTGTAACACTTTTGCCACTTTTATCTTTTAGTGGTAAAGCATCTGCCATTTTTGAAAAACAGTTAATAACAGTCAATATGTATTTATATCCTTTATTTTGTTTGCTATAAGGAATCATTTCGATTAAATCCGCTTGATATAAATCATTAATTCCTTTTATCACCGTATTTCTTCGTGGAAACTTTCTTCTTGCAGGTTTATGAAGTTCGTTGACAATTTGTTGCTTCAAGTCCTTCATATTGCAGGTTTCAATGTTTGTTGTATCACATGTATAATCACAATGAATGTTGTTTTAAATATTCACATCATTTATATGGGTCAAGGTCATCCAAACTTGTGTAAAAAAATGGGGAACACGGCGTTGGACTTGCCGTGTTCCCCATTTTTTTACGGAAGGAGAAAGGAATAAGGTCGTAGTTGTAGAAGGACGAAGAATAGGTTACTAGTTGATAGGGTTTAGAGAGTAGTGGCCAAAAGGAAGAGTGTGGATTTTGTCGGGCATAATGTATCTTTTATCATCCCGAGCTGACAACGCTTTTTTAATTTCGGTGACACTGTAGACTTGATGCTTGAAGCTTCGGATATTGTTGAATGTTGCTGATATCGTAGTATCTTCAAACAAACAAGTCTTGTAGTGGTCAAATGTCACGTGTTTTTTCAAATAAGATGTCTTCACTCCTTTTGCTTTCTTCACTGTCGGTGTGTTGTTCTCGTGGTACATCTTAAATGAATACAATTTCGCCATCAGCGCCACTATTTCTTCTAAAGGCATTCCATTTGCTTCATCTTTGAATTTTCCAATTACTTTTTTATATTTTTCATTAAAATTTGGATGGTTTTTCGGATAGTCAGAAAAATCGAAATCTTCTTTGTATGGAAAAGTCCTTAGGTCTTCATACATGTCCAAAGTCTTTATCCAGTAGATAAACGCGTCCGTATCCATGTATGCGACTCCAATGTTTTCCCTTCCGTAATGTTTAACCATTTTGTTATAATGGAAATCATACATCAGGGTTTTACTTATATCCAAAATCGACATACCTATGTATAACGGACGGTCCATGACTATTGTTGTTTTCTTCATACTGACAGCGACTAGATTTTCGTTTATAATCATGGATGTTCCGAAATTTGGTTTTTGCACTAATTTTTCCAATTTCCTAGGATCACTCACTAATTTTACATTTTTGTGTTTTCTTTTGTTCTCCAAGGTCTTCCCAAAGATGGCATTGTTCATTAATTTATAGAAGTCCTTTTCAAATGCTGTTGTCGCTGCAGCTCTTCTTGCAGTGTTGGAATCAATATATGGTTTCAACCAACAAGACTGGGTGAATTCAATTGCTCTATGAATTCTCACTATACGTAGACCCAATTCAAGAGCCTGTTGAACTACCCAGTAGTGAGCCACATAGCGATCCTTATTCTCCAAGGTCATCATCAATTTTGGCCATCTTCCTGTCGGTGAAACTTCAGTCTTGGCTAGGAGAGGCAAGTCGTAGTGATGGTCATGAAGGTGCTCTGGATATTCGAAATCACAGTCCAAAATATAGCCTTTTGGACCATTCTTTGGAATCTGTGAGATGTCTCCAATGGTGGCCGGGTCGATCCATTTGAAGTCAGCGTAGGGAAGCGGATTTGACATTGCCCAACCATAAAGGTTGTTTGCGTCAAAGTAGCCAAGGTAGACCGATGGTTGTTGCTCGTCGAAGCCGGGGATGTACTTGTTGTTGGCTTTGACATGACGTGTTACAGCTTGTGTCAAACCGCCCCGTACACCAGATTCCATCATGAGCACCATATCGATATCCGTTAGAAGTTCCAGTCGACAGTTGGTTGACTTTAGCATAGCTTGCCATGCTAATCCTGGAGATGTGTACGAGTGTAGAGGGTCCAGTCCATAGGCGGAGAAGCAGGTGTTTCGGAATTCTTCCATCACATCGCACAGCAGAGTTACGTCCAATTTTATATAAAAGTCAGAATATTCCCCTAAAATTTGAATGTTTAGTTGGTTCCAAACATTACAAGCATGATTGTAGTCTTCAACGGAGATTTCACTTTCGTTTAATTTGCTGTTGAAGGCTTCGATCGGTGGTAGACTGGTTTCTTCAAATTTTTCTGTAGATGTTATGTAGTCGTAGGGGAATACTCCTTTACGTAATACTAAGTCCAATTTATCTTCAGGTACAATCTTGCTGGTTTCTTTTAGGTCTTCTCTTCGTAGATTCTCAGACAATCTGCTCAAACTAGATGGCATAAATCTATAAGAGTCTACAAAGCGAAGTTTAATTTTACCTACGGTTTTTGAGAAACTGATGTACTTTTCCAATGTTGTAGCAAGAACATCAATTTTACCATCATCTCTTCCTAACTCTGGAATAATGAAGTGGGAGTCGTAGCCGCTAAGATTGTGTAACACGACAGGGATAAAGTGGGGCAGTTTGTAATTTATATTGCATGAATTACAAGCAGCTCCTCTGTATAAACCTGTCAGGTGATCGTGATCTCTTACTTTTGGATTTTCTTCACTGAAGCTCTTCTCGCATAGATAACATCTTGATGCCATATTGTATTCTTCTTGTTGATTCTCATTCAAAGGTTCCATAGGTACGACATTACCATACAAGCGTTGTACCTTTTCAGCAATGTCATACAACTGGTCTACGAAATACTTAGCGGCTTCTTCACCACGGTAAAGTATTGGAGTGGATGTTAAACCATAGTTTTGCAATTGGTTTTCAGACAAGGTTGATTTCACTATTAGACAAAAACTGTTGGGTTGATGCAACTGATATTTTGTTCTTCTAGTCACTTCACCGTCCGGCAGCTCCTGTGGTACTAACGTAGATTCAAAATCTGCGTAGATGACTACTGGAATCCGATATTGGTGAACTGTTTTGTTAAATTGGATACACGCTCGAGATGGTGGTGGCAGACTAATCTTCACTTCATAATTTTCATTACAAAGTCTTTTGTGTTCTATCAACCACTCTAATCCTCCTTGTCTTATTTCTTTATATGTGAAACAAAAACATCTTTTACACACTGTTAACCTACGCCTCTGTTTTGATAATTGATTTCGAATCAAGGATGCAAAGTCCTTTATCCACACATAATGTGAAATTTCACCCTTAGTGATCAGTAGCAAATCAGTGTGGTTTCTTTGCTCAACTTTTACTACCCGCAAAGGATAAACGTTGTTCGAATCATCCAGACCGAAAACATTCACTGAAACGCCAGGATTTTTCTTTTCAAATTTGTCTATGTCTTTCAATGTAACTGGGTAGGTGAGGCCTTGAAAGTTGTAGCGGTGTTCATTTTCGTAATACTCTCTACCAACTCTTTCAGGATGATCTTTAACATACTTGGTTAACATTGCATACTTAAAACATTCATTACCTTCATTTTGCACATTCCTACACGATTTAGTGTTTTGGATTTTCTTTGGTAAAGGGATAAAACTACTACCCCTTAAACCATATCCATGCTTGTGAACCCTTACATCCATACCTTCAATTGATGACAAAGTCCATCCAGATCCTCTTCCTTCATGTTCTTGAAGTTTTGTTATAAGTTCTTCCAAGCATTCTTCAATAATATCATCGATGTTGGAGGTGAAGGTAAGGGTTCGGTTTTTGGTAATGAACGCTCTCAATGCTGTTTCACCATCAGTATTGTTAAACATAGCCTCTAACACCATTCCAAATTTAATAAAATTTAATCTTTGTAGTTCTTCCCTCAAGGTTCCACCAACAAGTTCCTTAGCCTGGGTTATAAATGTTTCCAGTTCCAATTGAACATTATTAATTTTAAAATGTGTTACAACTCGTCCTGGCAAGGCCGTGGTGCGCAGTTGTTTCACATCTTCTAGTTCTTCTTCAGTGTCCTCTTCTTCAGTGTCTTCTTCTTCAAAAGGTCTTCTAGCAGTAGATGGTCCAGCACCAGCAAATTGGATCACACTAGGTCTTCTTCTTTGCATTTGCTGTAGATAGCTGTCCCAGTAATCCGTCTGCTTCTGGTGCTCTTCCAAAAACCGGTCAATTGAGTCTAAGTCTATTTCATCCATGGTAATATCTTCTTTTCTATCTTCGTCTTCATGTAATTCTCTGTGTATGGTGAAAAGATCTTCGTCTTGAAAGATTTCCCCACAAATGTCGCAAAGAGCCATTTCAAACAGTTTGGCTTTGAATGCACACTCTGTGAATGTCCACGCAATAATGAGCAGCGCACTCCACCGGGACCCTTTATATCCGAGGCAGATAGGTGGGGAAAGTGACGTCATATGGAAACAGGTTATCACTCATGTGCTAAATTTAGCCTTTACACAACCGTTTGTAATACATTTATCAGTAGGCTTGATAAATTGATGATATTTGGTCTAGATTCAATAATTTGTACAAGTTTTTTCAAAGACGTCTGTTTGAGCAAGTTTATGTAGGTCAAGGTCATTTGGAATTATTATTTTGAGCGGGGGATAGAGCA
>CM061533.1:226364113-226453540 GCA_030545055.2 Neoaliturus tenellus
CGCAAACTGTTGCGCGGACACCCTAAGTTTTATACAAAACAGACTAATGTCAGTTTTACTGATGAGGATTTGTTTAAAATATTGGATGAAATGACTTTTCCTTGCAAAATTCAGTTAGTTACTCCCATTCCTGACAGTTTAGAGTCTTAGTCTCTCAAGCCAATATACCTAGCATACACAGAGCCTGACAGTCAGTCACTCAATGGCTGTCGTGGGGTGCGCATCGGTGTCGGCGCTCCGTTGTTAAGTGTTCAAGGTCACAGTAACATAAAATTGCGGGCGTTGTACTGGTTCAAGGTCACCTGAGGGATAACCGATTGCCCATTTAGGCAGAGTCATGTCAGAAACTCGAGTTTAACTTGGCACTTTTGCCGTTTCTTGTCGAAAATTCGCTCCAAGTGGTCAAGGTCACGGGGACTCTGACTGAAACTCGGAGCGTAGTGCGAGAAACGGCAAAAGTGCTAAAAAATTTTAAGTTTCTGCGTGACCTTGACCTTAGTGGTGTCGGTGACGTCGTTTTGATGACGTAAGGGGTGATGACGTCATCAGCACGTCATTTCTGTGACGTCATGGGTGTGACGTCATCGAAATGACGTCATTAGTGATGACGTCATCGATTGCGTCATCGATGACGTCATCGATGACGTCATCGGTGAGGTCATTGACCTCGATGACGTCATCCCTCAGGTGACCTTGAACTGGGCCAGCGGCCGCAATTTTACACTACTTATGTTAATAAGTTACTTTTTTTATTTCATAGCAGTAGTCATTTTACGGCTAATTATAGGCTCTACTTAATACAAATTTCTGCCGTGTCATTACCCTGCCTTATGCTTGCCCCCACAATTCGGTTCAGTAAATACATTGTGTCCTTTGACAATAACGTCGTTCATATGTAAACTGTAGATCCGGGTGGCCATGTTATAGTACAAGTAACTTAGCTGGTCAAAGGAAAGTTAAAAATGTATCCGGAAGTATAAATTTAGATCAGGATTAAATTTTAGATCAGGATAAATTAGATCAGGATTAATCTTTTTCACTATGTATTTAACAAATATTTGTAATAAAAACACATATTATAAAATATTACAATAAACACACACAAAATAAATATACAATAGTCGCACTCCAGTTACTTTTTTAGTTTAAACTAAAAAAGTGTATTTATAACTCCTTCATGGTTCATTTGATATTTTTGTTGATTTAAATATGTTTATTTTTTTGTTACAGATTATCTTCAGAAGAAATAACAAAGAAATCTCCTGCTGTTCTTCAAAGTTCCGAAATAAATCTTCAAACCCAATAATTAATAAGTATAAAGAAATTCAAAATTAATTAATTAAATTACTTAATATTTCAAATGTACATTTACAAGGAATCGTGACAATATTCTTCCTTAGAGCTTAATATACAGGACAATAATTTATTATATATTTAAAATATAAGAAACGATAAGGTTTTTATCATTTTAATATACATTTTTCATGAATTAAAAATAACAAATAATTCTAAAAATTAAAAAATTAAAATATGGCTGCCCCCTTCTCGTACACTCACCCCAGCCACATCGCCACCGGGTACCGAGCCAGACCCAGCGACATAGAATACACCAAGAAGCCGTACGGCGTGGCGGAGGACTACCCCCTCCACCACCGTGACCTATGCAAGCTGCCTCGGTCCAACTCCAACTGCTGCGCCTGCGTGGACGACCTGCGGGACGTGCAGCCCCGGCGGCCGCCCGACACTGCCTACCGGAGAATGCCCGCGCCGCCGCCGGCCGACGTCCACAACGGGGCGAGGAGTGAGTAAAGCATATAGCAGGATGTCAACTAAAAGTGCAGAAAAGATTTTTTTTAAATTATGAAATCTATAGCTTGGAAATGTTGTCTACAGGCTATTCTTTTAGCGAATTTCCCATAGGGAATAAGCTATTACCGTAGGTCTCATGGTAAGACCTAAGCCCGGGACCATGTTACTTTTTCGTTTTGAGGTGCCCAGAGACCAAAAATAATAGTCATTACAATTTATATATATATATATATATATATATATATATATATATATGTATATATATATATATGTATATATGTATATATGTGTATATATATATATATATATATATATATATGTATATATGTGTCCCTAGACACGATAACTCTCGTAAAAATGGTCCGATCGACACCAAATTTGGGAGAGATGTGTAATCCTACGTTTATTCGGATGAGTTCGAAAACCAGACATATCGACCTACCGGAAGGGGTAGTTTTGGGGGGTTTTGTACCCCAAAAATGGGTTTTTTGCATTTTTCATATGTAAATTTTAAAATTTTTAAATTTATATTTTGACCATTGGATTTAGCTCAAAAAAACACACAATTTAGTATTTTGAAGCTTTGCTCTATCTCCATTGGTTACCGAGATATTACAAAGTCTAAAGACAGTACATTGTCTTTTGGGCTCCAATGTTAATCTTATGGAGAATAAGGATGTGTTAATATTTCACTTATTAACCAATATTTTTGAATGAAACTTGGTATTTAGCTTCATTTGGTTGAGATTCATCCATTTAAGGTAAAAAATCTTGGTTTTTGTACTTATCATGGCAGCAAACCTGCACACTCTTTTCCCATGTTAATCATATGGAGAATAGGCAAACTCTTTTATTTATGGACAGATATTGATGAAACTTACCATATGGCTTTATATGGTCAAAACAAATTTCTATGCTAAAAACCTACTTTGAGTGTCCCAATGGCAGCATAGCTGCATACTCTTTCCCTATATTTATCATAAGGAGAATAGACATTTATTTCCCTATTTATGAGCACGTGATGAAATTTTGTTAACAAGTTTAACTGGTCAAAATTAATATTACTAATTTGGAAATTCGCTGAGTACGCAGGTCTGCTGCGACGGGGGGTATTTAAAAGTATCCTAGAGTTAAAAGAGTCACAAAAATGTTGACCTTACTTTAATTACACCAAAGATTGTTATGACTAATTTACAATGTAAAAAATAATAAGATATTTATATTTAGATATTTAACTGGGTTCTGTAAAACAAAGAGAACCGCTTTCAATTTTTCAGAGACGATTGCGTGTAGTGCAACTATATCTTTATTTAAATAAACAAAGGCTTATTAATATTTGAATTCGAAGTTTCTCATGTATTTCAAACTCAGTTTTTTTAGGGTATCATTTGTTTTTCAAAGGTATACGAGAGTTATATACGTCTTAAATATTTGAATCTAAATTTGTTTCTTGTTTAGTAAACTGAGCTCTCCTGTACGTTGCAGCGCCACAACACATGGTGGCGGCGTACGGAGTGTACGGCCACGGCGGAGCGGTGGAGGAGACCGGGTTCGAGACGCAGTAGGTCTACCCCCAGCAGTACAGTAACCTGAGCTCTTCTGTACATTGTAGCAAAACACGACATGGTGGCGGCGTACGGAGTGTACGGCCACGGCGGAGCGGTGGAGGAGACCGGGTTCGACACGCAGTAGGTCTACCCCCAGCAGTATAGTAACCTGAGCTCTCCTGTACATTGTAGCACCACACGACATGGTGGCGGCGTACGGAGTGTACGGCCACGGCGGAGCGGTGAAGGAGACCGGGTTCGAGACGCAGCAGTTCTACCCCCTGCGGTTCTATCCCCATCAGTATAGTAACATAAGCTCTCCTGGACGTTGCAGCACAACACGATATGGTGGCTGCATACAGTGTGTACGGCCACGGCGGTGCGGTGGAGACCGGGTTCGAGATGCAGCAGTTCTAAACCCACCGGTTTTACCCCCTGCAGTTCTATCCCCATCAGTAAAGTAACCTGAGCTCTCCTGTACGTTGCAGCGCCACACGACATGGTGGCGGCGTACGGCGTGTACGGCCAAGGCGGTGCGGTGGAGACCGGGTTCGAGATGCAGCAGTTCTACCCCCAGCAGTAAAGTAACCTGAGCTCTCCTGTACGTTGCAGCGCCACACGATTTGGTGGCAGCATACGGTGTGTACGGCCACGGCGGTGCGGTGGAGACCGGGTTCGAGATGCAGCAGTTCTAAACCCACCGGTTTTACCCCCTGCAGTTCTATCCCCATCAGTATAGTAACATAAGCTCTTCTGGACGTTGCAGCGCCACACGATATGGTGGCAGCATACGGTGTGTACGGCGATGGCGGTGTGGTGGAGACCGGGTTCGAGATGCAGCAGTTCTACACCCAGAAGTATAGTAACCTGAGCTCTCCTGTACGTTGCAGCGATACACGATATGGTGGCAGCATACGGTGTGTACGGCCACGGCGGTGCGGTGGAGACCGGGTTCGAGATGCAGCAGCTCTAAACCCAGCAGTTTTACCCCCTGCAGTTCTATCCCCATCAGTATAGTAACATAAGCTCTTCTGGACGTTGCAGCGCCACACGACATGGTGGCGGCGTACGGCGTGTACGGCCACGGCGGCGCGGTGGAGGAGACCGGGTTCGAGACGCAGCAGTTCTACCCCCAGCAGGTAGTGGTGGTCACTAACAGCAGGGACGGTGCCACCGCCAACACCCTCGCTCGAACACCCAACCCCCACCACTCGGCCAGGACACCGCTGCTGGTAGTCCTCATGTTCGTCCTAGTCTTCCTGCTCGTCTCGGGCGTCCTGTTCTACTTCAACAGTAAGTATGCCTATCACGATTCTTTGTGACTTTTAACAAATCATTGCTAGCACAATTTTATATATTTTTATAAGTTCTTAGAGTTGTTGTATGAGTAACCATTATAAAGCTAAGATATGAAATTAAAAAACCCATTTGCAAAGCAAGTCTTGTAAATCATTACAATGCTAATGTGTACCTCTAAAATTTGACTCAAAACTATTCTTATTATTTACAGTAGTCCGCTTTAAAGGGGGTCATAGTATTTTAAAAGTGAAAATAGTATACCTTCAGTTGGCCACTTGCTACCAGAGATCAGAAGGAATTTGTTTTTATAAAATTAACACTAATTTTTTAGAACCTCTATGCTGAAAATGTCTTCGGTGGTAAAAAGTGGAAACCAAGATCATTTGTGAAGTATCATTTAAATAACGAATTTGTGTCTATTTTAAAGAGGAAAGCTGAAATCATTAATCCCAATTCCTTGTAGCCTAAATTCTTTTTTAGATTAGTTTTGTCTCTAAGAACAATAGCATTATGATTAAGTTATATTTATTACAAGTACACCAAACCACATGATCTCGTAAGTATATATGGACACAAAATTTAAAATAAAGTGTCTGTACTGGTATCGAATTTCCATAATTGTTGTATTATAATTATGAAATTCACCATAAACTGACATACCATCTTTAAACATGATTTGCCAGTAATCAGATAAAGGTTATAGCCCAAATATTTTACTTTGATCATTGTATTTGTTATAATTTGTAATCAGGAAATAAACTAAAATGATATTTTACGAGTAATAATATAAATAAATCTTCTTACAGTAGTAATTACATTAATTAATTAATGTTAATTTCATTAATCTCAACAAGTTGCTTATTTTACAAATTTCATTAGAGAAAACTCTTCAAAACCAACGTTTTAAAACTTTTCCATAAAGTTGTTTGAAGGGTTTTTAAAACAGACAGTGAATTGCAGATGGTTGTTGGTAGAATGTCATTATGGTTTTTTAATCTCGGTTGATTATTATCCTATTTATTTAACAATATGTTAAACTAAGATAAATAAATAATACTAAAATCCTCCCTTCTTCTTTGTCGGGTAGAACTAACAAAAAAGTAACATTGTATATTTTTGCGTATAAGATCTGTTTACATTATTTATATCTTTGCATAAGGATATATTTTCATATTTTGTTAAGTCATGAATATACTTCAACGTCTTTCACACATTATACTAATATGAATATGTTTATGTAAATCTTTTCTATTATCCAGTAGACCATATTTTTTTATAGATTTATATTCCTAGCTTATATTTCCTTTAATCATTGAGGTTATTTGGGTTTTATTTTTCCTTGGATGTTGATTACGTATGTATAAGTATATGTCTAAGGTAGATGAAAAGAATGTATTAAATCCATGTAGTCCCAAGTAAGTTTACTAATATTATAATGAAAATAATTTGAAAGAATTGTTTTGTATAGCAAGGAAGACAAAAAAAATTAAGTTAACTCTTCATAAATTTTGAGGAAATTACGAAACACCATTGTCTTTATACTATTACCGAGACAAATATATGATGGGCTAACATTGAGATGACGAAATCAATTTTCCTATACAACGTCTCAGTTACACGTTGAGAGTTAGATTTACACGTTTTATTCAATCAAAGAAGGGTCCAGAGTATGGTTCTAAACAAATAAATCGTCCTTCTCTATCTCTCGTTTGTGACCCTCATATATACAATATTCTATAAATTTCCTGAAATAGAATATGTTAAAAATAAGTCAATACAAAATATTTACTAACCCCCTAAACTAAAAAAAGGATTTATTTATTTGGTTATATTGTACTGTACACAATTTGTCAGATGTTGTTTTGTTTGTTTACTCATACAAGAACAAAATTTAGGTGAACGTTACCAACTCCAGTTTATTTTAATTAATTAATGTTTTCCATTTATCTTATTTTGATGTTGTTACTAAGTGGTTATATTCGATAAAATTATTTTTAAAGTTTTTATTTAATTTGTGTTAAAATATTACTAGAGGTTGTTTAAAATAATAATTTGTAGTTATGGATATTTGTTACTTTCGAGGCCAAATGTGGGCTAATGCAGTTAATAGTATTTATACTCAATAACAAAAACAATTATTTTTGTAAAAGCGCACCTCCCGTCAAAATGGGTCAACCATCCTGTGAGCCTATTGTAATTGAGTAAGTTGCTGTAACATCAATTAAATTAGTGATATAAAACGATTTTACCTTGAAATTATCATCTGCTTGGGATGATATTAAAAGGTATAAATTTCAGATGTTTACAGGTCTACATGAAGATGAAAACTAAGCAATAAAACTTAATTTCCGGATAAAGGCAATTTCCTGAAACTTTGAAAAGGCGGAATGAGCAGAACTTGAAAATCATTTCACTGTTTTATTTTAATGCTCCTTGCTGTCTGATACAAAGGCTTTAAGTACTTTGTTCAAGTTTAGCTACATATTTAAAATGTAAAGTAAAATGTTCTCACGGTTAAAATCGGATCCTACTTTTGATATTGTAAGTGGAAATAACAGACTCAAATACCCAAGTGAGGTAGGTACTTACGAAACGTGATTAAATAGAACACTAAATTCTCCTATGTCAAATCCACATAATTTTTAGCGTTATAAATGTTGTGAATCATCAGTTTCACATTTACACAAGTAATCAATTGTCATAAGTTTGTTTTGCAGAAATAAAGGAAATGCATAGTGTCCAAGTAGCTGCGTTGTATCGGCAGATGCCTATAACAGGGATTCATGTCGTAAATAATCTTGTGTTAAATGTCCTGCTACACTGGTTGTGGCAATGTGGCTGTAATTATGGCGTAGTCAAGTGTCCCGAACAGCCTGGGCCAAGGTAATTATCCTCACATTAAACTAGTGTTACCTCTTGCTAAGCGATCGCTTCAAACATTGCTACCTCCCTCTTGTCAATCGTCTGTTGTATCATTTTGCATTGCTGCATTTTTATAACTTTAGCCAATTGCTTTAAATTATTATTTCTCTTTGAAAACTGGTGGATTTGTTCGGTTTGTAGTCATCTTTTGTAACGAATTGTAGGTATATGGGCTTCCTACATTTGTATGAGATGTTAAACTTGTGTACTTCCTAAAATCCTAAATAACTCTAATGTAAAAAAATCATTGGTTTTTGTGTTTGAACTGTAAGAACGTTAGGAGTTGTACTGAGATTTTTTTATCGAATAGACAAATGTCTTCCATTGATCAGTTATTAATAACATGGCATTTTTAAAAGACCTTTTTATTTTTGTGTACGATTTAATATTTTATTTATTTATTTATTTATTTATTTTTATTTATTTATTTTTTTTTTTTGGGTGGCTGAATCCAAGTATGAAATCAGATATTCGCTCTCAGCTCGACATTGTTGCTACAAAAATCTCTACCAGTTCAGCGCTGTGCAAATAGGACAGCTCATAAAAGATCCTTCGTTCATGGAGTATATTCATCTTAATTAATGAAAGGCTCAAATATCATGGCGGAGATTGTGGTTCTTATTTTTAGAAGTTTTTAAGAATTGTGTAAACAATTCCAAGCTGATAAATACGTTGAACCACTAAGATTATAATTTTATTTAACAATATATATTGGAATAATGTAAATTTTTCCCCGAATACCCATTATTATGAGTGAAAAACAAGGCCAAAAAAGATCCCCAAAAACCAAGAAATAAAACAATGACTGACCACCACCAATGGAAATTTGATATTAGCATTATTTTTGGAGAACACAAAAAATAGTGTTGGAATAATGTTGGAGACTGTTTTAAGAAACATTCAATGATGCCACAAAAATGAAGCCTCTAAAGTGTTGAATTGAATATGTTTGGTTTAAGGAATATTTGGTTTATTCATAGGAAACTTTAAAAACTATAGTTTGAGAGTGAATCAGTAATCTCAGTAAAAGTAGTCTAAGTAAATAATTATTTCGATCCTTCTTGTTCCTCACGGTAAAACAGCACATTATATGAAATGTTGTCATGTGTTCTATAGGAGTTAAGAAACAAAGATGCTAATATATTCTATTTTATATTTTACTATGGATTAAAATTGTTATTTAGCCCCACAACTATAGTTCAAAACAAATGAGAACATTTGGCTTTATAACCACTGTAGACCTGTAAATCATCTCTTGATTTATGACATTGGCCCATCATTATATATGGGTGTCCCAGACCACCCGTACACCCCTTTTAAAGTCTATAAAATTAATTATTCACAAAAACAAATTATGCCATTATAGGTAAACCGGCTATTTATTGATGATAATTTCAATTTACAGGGTGTAACCAGAAGTAACCTACCCGGACCGGAAGTCATTAATTTTAAATACGAATCCCCACTTTTTATGGTATGTATTTTTGGATTCTAGGCATAATTTTAAGACTACTTTACAATCTAATGTGTATCCCTAATCCTAACGGTTTGGGAGATAATGGAGGTCGAAGTTAGATTTTTTCCCATAATAATAACATGGGCCTAAATTTCACATCCATTATCTCTGTAAATTTCCTGTTAAGCTAAAAAGGCCTAGCATAAAAACGCCTTAGCTTATTCTTTTAAACACTTAATCATTGTAAATTATTAGTTTAGTTATAAATTATTCCATTTTTTTATGAATTTGTCAATATCGTGGAAATTATTTAAAATGTGTAGAAAACTAAAATTAATTACGCGAAAATCGGTATATTTTAATGATGTATTATATAAAATAAGGTTATAAGATATTTTTATGCTTAGACAGTTATGTTAAAGGTAAAAGTTTCCGTGTTAATGGATATGACAGTTTGCTCCATGTTATCCTTATGGGAAAAAACCAAACTTCGACTCCATTATCTGCCAAACCGTTATGATTATGGATACACATTAAATTGTAAAGTAGTCTTAAAATTATGTAAAGAATTCAAAAATACCATAAAAGTAGGTGTTCGTATTGAAAATTAATGACTTCTGGTCTGGATAAGTTATTTCTGATACACCCTGTACATTAAAATTATAATCAATGGATAGAGCGCAACCGGTTTACCTATAATGGCATAATTTGTTTTTGTGAATAATTAATTTTGTATATTTTAAAAGGAGTGTACGGGTGGTCTGGGACACCCGGTATATACTGTATAACTAAAACACTAGAAACTTCAGTGGTGCGCACTTTATTATTATGTGCATAACAAAGATGTTCTTTACGTGGAGAGATCTCAAAGTACGAGATTTAATTTCATATTACTTTTGAGTTGAACTAAATAGTTTCCGTCCGGTACCATCATATGACGCGTTAGGTAAATTTAATCATGAGGCTTCACTAGCTACCGGTAACGGTTCTATATTTCTGTAATATACCCTTGTGTCGTTTCAAAGGCCAAAGGCAAATGCAATGTTTAAATGTGTGCTTTACAGTGTAAATGTCAAGTCTAGTTTGCCTCAGGAGCTTCCAGATTGTCTAATACACATTGACTCTATGTCACCTGTTATCCGAGACAATTTGCGGTCTAATTGCTAGTATAACTGATGACAAGTGTCTGTCTTGGTTTAGTGACTGATGATCAGTTGACGTCCATTAACTCTTATAAGTAGTTATTTTATTAGTTTTGTTTATTTTTGTGTCTGAAAAAAAAATTAACTTATGATTAATATACCCAATGTTGTTTGTATTGGTTGATACATTTATATCATTTATGGTACCATACAAAATAGTTTGTGGACTAAATACTGAAATATGTTTACTTAGACTTTTTTTAACAAGTCTAACAGTGCATTTGTGTTGACATTGGAAGAAGATGTTAAAATCGAAATGACCCCTCTGGGTGTTTTTTACATGAGTGGTTCTAGCCACACGTACATCACTCGTTGTAGCTTGCAATTATTGAAATAATACAAATTCTGAGACTTAAAATAAATAAAATACTTAATATTTTAGTTTATAGTAGCAATTCCTTCAAGCTTGATTTTAAATCAAAGGAGAATCAATGACTTCGCCATTGAATCCTTCTATTACACTTTTAACGTAACTTCTTGAATCCTAGCTGCTTTTACCAATCTAACATTACCACAAATACTTTTTGATAAAAAAAAAAAAACTAAACTAATTTTTTGAATTTTTTCTGAGTTCAAATGTTAACAACGATCTAATTCAAATAAAACCAACACTTAACAATTTTGAGTCAACCATTTGACAAATAAATATGGTTTTGTGTCTTTACACTTAGGGCACTCCTTTTAACCCTCAACTGTCAAATTGACAGCTTGGTGTTATTCTTTCAGAAAATATTCAATAAATAGTTTATTTGACATTATCATACAAAATCCATAAAAAATGAATTTCCTAGAAAAACTAAACTCTATGGCTGGTAATTTATCAGAAAATTTTTGAATTTAAAATAAGTAATCAGCCTAATTACGTTTATAAACAAATAAAAACCAACTATCCAAAAATTTATTCTTAAATTAGGTACATTATAATAGTAAAAAAGCATAACACTGTTTTAGTAACAATTTAAATAGCAAACGTTTTGTGTTCATTATGGTGTTTGATTAGGAGCCAAATAGTTTTCCAAAACTAGGTCGGCTTGAAGGGGTTCAGTTGCAGTATCGTATGAATTAAGCGTATTAGCGGTGCAAACAAGCCTATCCTCCTCGTGTGTCGACACAACCTCCGGTGTTGTTGAACGTTCGCAAGCGATCATCAATAATTATACTGAGTGCTGGCTGGTTTCGACTACACATACAACACATGCATGAGAAACAAATACCTTCCCTCCGGCAAACAAGCCTATTCTCCTCGTGTGTTGACATAACGGCACACATGTGTCCGGTGTTGTAAAACGACCATCAATAGTTATCCTAAGTGCTGGCTGGTTTCGACTACACATCCAACACATGCACGAGAAACAACTACCTTCAGTCCGGCAAACAAGCCTATCCTCCTCGTGCCTAAGTGCTGGCTGGTTTCGACTACACATACAACACATGCATGTGAAACAACTACCTTCCCTCAGGAAAACAAGCCTATCCTACTCGTGGGTCGACACGACAACACATAAGTGTCCGGTGTTGTCAAACGCTCACAAGCGATCATCAATAATTATCCTGTGTGCTGGCTGGTTTCAACTACACATACCACACATGCATGAGAAACAACTATCTTCATCGCGGCAAACAAGCCTATCATCCTCGTGTGTCGCCACAACCTCCGGTGTTGTTGAACGCTCGCAAGCAATCATCAGTTATTGTCCTGAGTGCTGGGTTGACACATCCATGGGAAACAACTACCTCCACCCTGGCAAACAAGCCTCCCTTCATCATGTGTCGACACAACCTCCGGTGTGGTCGAACGCTCGCAAGTGATCATCAGTTATTGTCCTGAGTGCTAGGTTCAACTACACACAAAACACATGCATGAGAGACAACTACCTCCCCTCCGGCAAACAAGCCTCTCCTCCTCGTTTATCGACACAACCTCTTGTGTTGTCGAATGCTCGCAAGCGATCATTAGTAATTGTCCTGAGTGCTGGGTTTTACTACACACATAACACATGCTTGGGACACGACTCCTTCCTCTCCAGAAAACACTCACAACTATTTAATTAATGTTCTGTTCACTCTTTCCGTTTATATCTGAGTTTACAATTTAATTTATTATTAATTTTTATCAATCAGCCATATTTTCAAAATCGTAGCTATCGTTACAGTTTAAAGAAATGATCTAAGTTTAGTACAATTTAAAAATAGTATAAAAAGGTACCGGTGTGAAGAATTTATTTGAAATAATTGTTGTGCGTGGTATAAACATTAAAACATCTTGTTTAATCTAAGGGTCTCAAAGGAAACCCGAACCACTAAAAATCGAAATTACATTTTTAAATTTATATTAGTTTGAACATATTCATTCATGACAATTAATATCAAAAGAATGAAAGACGATTAGCCAATCATTTCCATACACCAACAATGTGGATAATTTATTCCAAAACATCATTTTGGAAATAATATTTTTTCGAAGGAGTTCTAAACTAAAAACTATAAATTACTCATGTATATTACTCACATCAATCAATCAGTAATCCTTTACTTGGCAATCAGTATCCTGTCCTATCATTCCTCGATAGCATAATATAATCGGACTGATGATATCAGAATAGTGTGTAGGATCTTGTGAATGACAGGACAGGATATTGATGATGACCTAGTGTCGAAACACGACTGACCAAGTAGAGGAGAAAGGATTGATTAACGGTTCTATTTACATAATTGAAACACATATTTTTATACCACATCAATCCGTATCTGCAAATCTTTGTACATGTCGAGTTATTACCTAAAATACAAGTTAATTCACTTTAATATTGTAAACTCGTTTCAACTTTGTCACTAGTTGATGAAAAGCGACTATTAATCAACATCAGTGTACAAGCAGCATTTGGTGTACAATGAATAATTACCTCCCTCGCCGCTCCAACCGCCTCCGCTGCCGGTGCTGGTAAATATACAAGACTAATGATGCTCAACACACGAGAACTCAACGGTAAACACTTGCAACTAGTTAGGCCTACCGTCGAAAAAACACCACTGACTTGTTAACAGGTTTAGGTATAACGATTTACATAGTTTTCAATATACCAAGCATCGTTAAATTATCGTAAAATTACTATTAATTTTAAATAAGTGTAGAATTAAAACCAAAACCAATATTTTGGTTGTTGTTTTTCTATATCTTTTCTCGGGTTAGCTTGTAAATACAATTTCTTTATATCATAACATCCAAATAACTTTAAATTGCTTTCTCCCGTAAAGCAAATATGTTGTTTGCTTTATTCAATTATCAAATAAAATCAGTAACACGATTTAAACACGATATGATTAGAAATTTCAACGGAACTGCTTAAGGATTTTTATGTAAATTATCCTCTTTCTCATCCAGCTACCCAACGGTGAAACCAGTAACTTGGCATTTATGGCTGCGTGGGTACGAGCTCACATAACTCAGGTACAGATATGTCATTCGTGAACCGGGTTAGGGGTACGTAAATCTGAAAATAGGTTAGAAAACTATCAGAAAATGCATTTTCTCGACTTACAGAACGGTTCATGCACTTGGTCAATATTTTTTCTACAAGTCCTAGGTGAAGAGCACTTTTAGGATAGTTAACATTTCTATTGTGTCACTATGAAATGTTACTTCTACCGTCAGATAGTTGGCCAAGAAATGGGTTCCTGTTGTAGAAGGTTCTATAAAGTAACGTTGAACTTGTACATCAAATCTTATATACTAATAAACCAAGCAACACATTTTTGTTTGTGTTCTGGTGAAAATATCCTTTTGAGTAATCACAAATTTTGGTTGATCTGTTATAGAGTTAATAATTTACAACAACAAATAAAAAGTTAAGAAAATTGTTAAGTTAATTTATGTACACCCACCAAAAGTAATATTAAGATACCACATGAAAGTGACATGCATTGCAGATAACAATGAGAGAGTCTGGTTATTGTTCTGCTATTGAGAGTGTCAGCTAATCAAGTAAAATAAATTCACATTGTGGAGTGACAAAAAGGTTTGTTAAATAAAGCCCCAATTCACGTTTTTTCTGTTTCCCTCTGAATCTTTGGACAAATAAATATGGACACCCTGTTCATTTAGCCATTTGATATTGACATCTTGTCTATAAAACTTTGAAAACGCAAAGAAAATCATGAATAGGAAACATTTATTGGTTTATCGGCTTGGCAATTTAAAAATGTATTTAAATGTAAGCTAATTTTAAAATTGTTGTCACTTGTGCCAACTTCATAACAACTCTTTCTACTAATTAATTGGTTAAGCTGGTTTTTCTTTGGGGATACTAAGCCATTGCTCGAATATATTGGGTTTGATTACTTATAAGGAGCTTCTAAAATTCATTTATACTCCAAAGATAATAATAATAGATATTAAATAAAATTTGTTTTTACTGAATTGTTTTGTTTTTTTCAGTTGTCACATACGCTCCTGAATCTTCATTACAAGGTATGTACAGTCACTATTCCCATACAATTAAAAGAAATATTTCTCTCCTGCCTCTGTCTACAACAATCAAGCTTTATGAAGAAATCGAATACGTGATAGATGTACATCCACCGTCTTAATATTAAATAGGTATTCATTTTTCATTACATTAATGAATTTGGCTGTACTGTGCGTTACAGTTAAAAGTCAAAAAATGTCATTGCCTACGAAATTTTTATTTTCTTAATTTTCTTTGATCATTTAGGCAAAGCCTATACTAACACCACAAATAATCTTCTGTAGAATAAGTAGGTCTAAACAGCTTAAATTTGTAAAATAAATTCTTGAACTATTTTATTGTATAAGTTAAACTCGCCTACGGCTCGATGGGGGCTCCGCCCCCATGCCCCCTCAGGGGTTACCCAGAAATTCGTTAATTGTTGTTTAAGTCGCATATAATGAACAGAATACATATGAATATAAGAGTTTGTAAATGAGCATAATAGCAAAATAAATGAGTTTGTCATTTATTTATAACATAAATTGACTCCCACTACTGCAGAAATAACCTAAATTTGAACTTATGCAACTAACTCAATCTAAGGAATGAAAATATATTCGCCTACGGCTCGTTTTCAGAGACTCTTTCCCCAAACCCCCACCCTAATTCCCCCGAATTCTATAAAGGTTAAAAAAACATATATGAAATAAATATGTGAAAAAATTTAATGGATTAACTGAAAAAAAATGTGCAGTAGATCATCGAAAACAATGAAAAATTCCATAAAAACAAAATAATTGGAAATCTTAACAAAGTGGATAAAACTTGCCAAAAACTCCTTTTATTTACAAAAATACTATTCAGTTACTATCCTTCAATTAGTTGTGTTGAAATTCCAGGGAATAACATAACGATCCAGTAATATTGAACATACAATGATAAATACATAAGGTAATATTAGCATTCATTACAAGTCCTTCATTTCAGTTTTTAATGGTGTAAAACTTTTAAATTTAACTAATTTCCTAAAAAATTACTGTCAAGGCAAATTAAAAAAAACTTCAAGCTTCTAAATACAATAATACAGTAGTTACTAACAAAAGCATGTTAAATAATGGTTAAAATATTAAAGTTACCATACACATCAAAGGACGTATGTTTTAGCCGTAGGACCAGGTCAGTAAATAACAATCAAAGTAAAACAATCAGTGCTTGATATAGCAATTCGTTCCGACTCACAGTCAAAAGAAGAATACGTGATATTGAAAATCATCATGATAATTTTTAAGTTTGATAATTGAATTGATATTGGTAGTGCAAGATATGTCTATGTGCAAAGTGAAGGTTCTGAGTAAAATATTATAGTAGTTGTAAAATTACGTCTACATGGGGTAAAATTCCCCGCAAAAATAAATAAACATTTAATTGTGTTTAATTGTGTGGACTGGGGGGGCAAAAATTCATAGAACCAAACTTGTAGTAACTTGAAAGATGTTCGCGCGGATTGCCTCAGATGTTATAATTTGGCCGCTAGAGTGGAAAAAAATAATGTCATATTTATTTTAGGTAAAAATGTTTGGTCGCTAAATTTTGAAATCAGATAGTTTTCTGGGGCAGGAAATAAAAAGGCTTTTTTTATTTTAAATGAAAATACTGTACTGCCACCTTTTTAAATTAAACATTAACTTAGTACGCACCAAAAGATAAATCAATTGTGTAATCTGCTATTTAGTTAAAATTTTTGTTGAATTGTAAAATTTAAATTAGCATGCTATCACGTAAAGTCAATGATGTACTTCCTAATGAGTTCGTTAGAAATTAAGTGCCATCCCAAATAAAGAACCAATTTTTGGGAGGACTATCGTGCAAATATGATACTGTCTTACCGGGTGTCCCATACCAACCTTGCACCTCTTTTAAAATTGTACAAAAAAAATTGTGCCGTTGTAGGTAAACATATTTTGCTCTGTTGATTGACACTGATTTCAATACAAAGGGGACCAGACGTAATTTTGAAGCAACTTTAAAATTTAATATTTTAAACCCTAATCATACTGATTTAGAATAATAAATAGCATGACATTATTTTTTTAACTAGGGAAGAACTTACCAAACATGTAAATGTCTAAGAACCTCATTTAAAATAATATACCATCATAAAACATCAATTATCACGTGATTAGTTTTACTAAACATTTAAATACATGTTCATCAATCTCCGTCATGTTGTAAATTTAATAAAAAAACATTTTGGAACAAACTGACAATTTTTGTTGAAAACGTATTTAAAAGAGTCTAAGACATTTTTGTGCCGAGAAATTTTTGCTTAACCTAAAATGCTCAGAGAAGAACGAGGAAAATCTAAATTTCAACCTCAAATATTCAATAAACTGCTAAAATTACGCGTACAAGATCAAATTGTAAAGTTTTTCTTAAAAACCGTGTAAAACTAAAAAAAATATTTAAAGTGAGGGTTTGTATTTGACATCAGTGACTTCTGGTCTGGAGAGGTAATTTCAGATACACCCTGTACATTGAAATTTTTCTCGGTGGATGGACCACTTTACCTATAAAGGCACAATTGGTTATTGTTATAAAATTTCTTAAAAAGGGTGTTTCGGTAATCCGCGACTCCCAGTATGTTGGCAATTTTCTCAATAATACAGGTCGGTAAGTTTAGTTCTCGCTTGGGAATCACTCTGTAGTAAGTGATATATAGGAGATCTACTTTACCGATATTTGACGAATATCTGATACCCCAATCAGTTACACGTGCGGGAGTATATAATTTAGATATAGACACCTCCGATACAACGTGTTTTTACGGATGATCCAATATTAAGTAGAAACTCGTGTTTCCTGTGATAATGACGAACCGTTCACCAGACCGGATATGAAGTCAAGTGAGCCGAGTTAGCGGTTGCCCCGTCTAACTACACAAGTTGCAAACTCCGCTCAACATCGACGATCCTGGGATTAGCGTTGGCTGGCTCGCCGATGATCCATAAAGATCATTAGGTTCGGTGCACTATGTTATGTTGGTTTCTGCTAAACAGAGATCAAAATTAGTTTGATGAGATATTACAAACAGGATACTGGATATTAATTTACTTTTTCATTGCAATATTTATGTGGAATATGTCTTTAGAAATATTGCAATAACGAACAAAGCAAAAACCATAAACTATTAATTTTAGTCACTCTGCACAAGCTCTTCTTATTAGAAACTAATAAATCAATTTTATATTAAGTCTTAATAATTCTAATAATAATAATTTTTATTACGTGAGGCCTTTCGTTTTCAACGAAAACATCATCAGACCACAAAGATGATGTTTTCGTTGAAAACGAAAGGCCTCGCGCAATAAAAATTATTGTTATTAGAAATATTAAGATTTAACTCAAAATTGATTTATTCATTTTAGGTTTTTCATCACGTTATACTGTCTTAAATGAATAAATATCACTTATCAAACCTACCCCCGGTCTGTGTAATATATTAATAGAGCGTAGTGAGGTGTGATTCCAAAGGGTTGAATTGTACTTAACATGCCCCTGAATAAATTTGTACAAAAAAGAAGTTTCCACGAGTAATGTTTTTCCAATGTTCATGGAAATGTACATGAATATATTCCTTTAAAATGTATCACATATATATTCATAATCCTTTTTTTCAAGAAATAAAAAAAATATATTCAAAATGGTACCGGTACAAAGAATTTGTTTTAATTAATTATTTCGCGTAATATAAACAGTAAAACATCTTATTCAAACTAAATGGAAAACCCTACCACTAAAAATTATTAATCGAAATTACGATTTTAAATTTTACTTTTAAAGGTGATATAGCAATTAAATTATATTGGTTTAAACATATTCATTCATGGAAATTAATTTAAAAAGAATGAAAGACGACTGGCCAATTATTTTCATTTGCCAACAATTAAGGATAATTTATTCCGAAACATAATTTTGGCAGTAATATTTTTCTTAGGAGTTCTAAACAAAAACCTACATATATTCTTTACATCAATCAATCGTTAATCCTCTACTTGGTCAGAAAAATATTTCATATTTTTTCATTTAAAAGATTCATGTACTCACTCAGATTCAGTGGTCCTATTATTAAATTTCTGAAACTTCATAGTTATGAATGCTTGTTATCTTAAATTGTATTACAAATTATAATGAATGGGTTGTTTACAATTTTATTTTCATCATGGATATATATGTATGATTGATTGAAAGCGTTAGTAGCAAGGTCATTATGGGCCGAGTAGCATTAGAGTTAAACAGCTGGACATTAATTATCCCCTCTAACACATGGTGCTCTTATCGATCTTGACATGTTACCAGTGTAGGCTTCACGTACTAACGGATATACTGGTTTAAAAAAAATATTAAAAGAGTTTAATAAAGTTCTAAAATTATTTTAATATTATTGCACTAGTGCATTAACATAAGAAATTATGGTTTCCTTAAATGTTTATGTTTATCGTGTGTTAAAATGTTTTTTGTAAGTCGGCTTTTCTTGTAATAGGCTGCATAACATAAAAAATCAATATATTACTACATGTATATAACGACTTTGTGCTTTACATTAAGCCAGTGTTCTAAAACCCGTATTTAGATCTAAAAACCCGTTATTAGATCTAAAACATCGTATTTTTGTTGTTTTCCGTTGGTAGTTTGATTTTTTTACACAGTACAATATATAGATAATATAAAATAAATTACTCTGTTGTATAATTTTTTATTCAAAAAATCAATTAGTAATAAAACATCAATCAGATATTATTATGAAATGGAAGCCGCAGAGTGTTGTAATGTATAAAATACTAGTTGTAAAAAGGGAGTTTGGGCGAGGCTTAGATACGAGCGTGTGCGTGCACCTAAGTTGGTGATTTGACTTTGGTCGTGAATGTTTGACTTCAACTATTCCAATAAGGGCCGCGTTGAAGACAAATACGAACACATGACGAACTTAAATTGGGTTTGAAAACTTACATCCTAGTATAATACCAATAAAACTAATATAAGTTTCTTCAAACAAATTGTAAGGCCTTTTTTTGAACAAACTATATATAAAATATTAATTTTGTACCGTTACTATAACCACAAAAATCTATTTAGTTAAAAAATAAGTGATATCCTTCAAAATATCAAAAGTAAAACTCTACCATAAATAGTTATACATTGGAGTTTTTAATTCTTTTGTCACGCATTCTAATTAAAACAGGGTATAAACGTCTTAAGTGTGCTTCTCAATTAATTGTAGAATTCACATACAAAACCTAATTAGCAATGATGCAAGGTTATTCTGAGTCGAGGTAATTAATCTTCCCCCTCCTTTATCGAACAAAACCCGGACTATTTTCATGGATTCAAATGTATGAATACTTTAAAATAAAATAGTAGACTATGGGAACTTATTCAAAACTATCTATCCCTAAATATTTTAGTTATAAATTGTAATGTTTCATTCGCCACATCCGTTATTTTAGTATAAGTTATGTGTTATTTGTTTAATATCGTTATTAGATTTAATTCAATGAGTAGCTAATGGAGACCAGATGGTAATTTAGTATTAAACCAAAATGATTTTATGCGTTATCACTTTGTTTGCTAATATTAGTATATAAGAATATCTCACCTTATCACCCCTTAGGACATAATTATCATAATATCAATAATTTATTATTTTATCCGAAATACATTTAAAATATAATCAAATAATTTTAAATTAAAGAAATATCCCAATAAAATGCCCACTAGCCTAAGTAGTTATTTATTGTGTAAAAGAGTTGCAATACAAATTAAAACATTTTATATAATATACATATATATTCAAAACCAAATTTACCAATTAATCAAAATCACATTACCCAGTGTTGTGCTAAGTGTTTGTGCTTCAAGATGCGTGAACCCCTAACAGTCAACAATGAAGAACATGTGTGAACCCAGAGAGACACCACTGACCTTTCTTCTTGATCCAGCTTCCCTAGTATTAGCATCTAAATTTTATAAGGACACAGTTCCTCCATTTTAATAAATTCCCCAGTCTGGACTAGAGCTTTTATTCTAGTTCCAAATAATAGGGACATTGCCCAAACAGTACCAATTTAAATTCAATCCCATTTTAAATTTATTTATTCCCAAATATATAGTACTGGGCGAAGAATCATTGAAGCAGATTTGGTAAGATCCACCCATACATCCATCAATACCCAAGATAGTGACAAGAAGACAATAGACTTGAACTGTATTTTATCCCTAACATTTGTGAACAATTAACATTCTTTTAAAGATTCAAAATTTATCCATGATATTAATTTCTATTTCCAAATTGAATATAAAAATTGAGTTTGCTTGTCAGCACGAGTTCCCCTCCCTGAGAAAGAGTCTGAATGTATTCCATTGTTAAACCCAGCTGATAGACATTTAACTATAATTGTGAAGCAAGAGATATAAGGACTGAAATTACCCACATCATTTTGTATCCATTATAATCTATAAATAATTAAGCATAAATTCAAATTTAAATTAGAATTGTATTTCAGATAGGTAATAAATTTAAATTGTTGTAACAAAATAGTCTTATTATTTCATAGGCCTAGATAGTATAACTTATTAGCCTAGATTAGCTTACCCATCAAGTTGACCTGGAAATAGCACGATACAGATAAAAACAGATAGATATATATAAACACCACTACTAATCAAGAGACAGAATAATATTTATCAAATCTTTTATTAAGTATATCCATTATTCTAAGATATTTTTCGTTATAAACAAACACTTTTCTAACGTTAAGAGCAGCCAACATGGCGATCCCCTTCAGAAGAACAATACGAACTATCGCATCGCAATAACATAGACCGACAGTGTGTGTACAATTGCAAAATGGCGCCCAACGTACTGGCAAGCAACCTCAATTAAAATAGATATTGCAACTCTTAAATAAGTAGGTTAGCTTAAGTAATCTAAGTAAGAATATTAGTCATTAAGAAATCCACATCCCACTACAATTTTTATTCCCCAAATTCCATAAATAATTAATGCAAAACTCTTATAATTTACGTAAGCCTAAACGTTATCCGATTACGATGAGTTCGATAGATCGACCGGATGATCACCGTTGCATAGCGACAGAAACTAGCCGTGACGTCACTCCTACCAGCCAATCAACGACGACCGTTCCTTCAGACTCCTGTGTCGACAATCAGCTGTCGATCGACACGCTGCAAGTGTGCCAACCCAACAAAAATGGATTTCCCGCGGACGCAAATCAGTCAGAGAAACCGAGCGGACCCGACGAGAACGTCGAATTCAACATGACGCCGGCACGCACAGCGAACACACACGCCACATCGAGCGACACAAGTGACCATAATATTTCATCTCCCTCACAAAACAGTAAAACACAGACAGAACAAATAAATCATGACACTAGTACACAACCTGATTTCAACACCATCCTCACCTACCTACAACAATTGAATTTAAAAATGGACGAAACTAAATCAGAATTAAATAATAAAATGGAAGAAACTAAATCCAAAATGGACGAAACTAGATTTGAACTAAATGCAAAGTTCGAAGAGACTAATGCAAAATTGGATGAGACGGATGCCAAACTAAGTAACGAAATTAAAACTTGCTACAACATGCTCCAAAACCAAATCCAAGATATTAGAACCACTCAAGATGAATTTCGCTACGAATTAGACGAATTAAAATCGACTCAATTGGAACAAACCAACAGCATTGTACAATTTCAAACAAATGTCATTGACCAGATCGATAATTCACGACGGGAAATCGAAAATTTTGTGGACACCAACCTAACCAAACATAAAATGTCAATTGAAAGCGAGGTCTCCAAACAACAAAAGAATATTTTGGATAATGTAAATAAAAAATTAGAACAGCATGAGTTTACGGTAGGACAAGATATAAAATCACTATCCGACACCATCAACAAATGTGAGAGCGATGTAAAGAACCTTAAATCAGCACACAGAATCAGACCAACTTGAGCGGACCTATTCACATAGTGTGTAACGGGAGCGAATGGACAGAACGCCATATACCAAAATTTAGTGGACGAGCAGGAAACCCTAACGAGTTTCTCAAGAGATTAAAAAGGTATTATGAGAAGAGTTTACAAAGACAACCGAACAATGACCCGATCGAGCATCTAAAGGACACTTTGGAGATTAGTTTTGAGGGACCAGCGTCACGATGGCTACAATTAATCAAAGATAACATCAAAAGTTGGGGACAATTTGCAGAAGAATTTACTAATAAATACTGGAGTCGTGAGGTACAGCGAGGCATTCGGACAAAGATCGAAGCAGAAAAATACCGAAGCAACGGGACACTAAGTAGAGCAGAATACTTTACCGAGCGTGTATTATTATTGCAATCAATCACACCGCCATTAACAGAAGAAGAAATCGTCACTATATTAGCCGAAAATTTTGACCAAATAACCCAAGACAGTCGTGTTGTACAGAATATCACCTCAATCAAGGCTTTTGAACAACTATTACAACGAGAAGACATAAGAGATGGACCAAAGTGGTCAAGACAAAATAACCACCAGATACAAAATTCCAACACTCGACCCAACAGTCCCAACAACCACAATCATCGTCAAAATTCACATGCTCCAAACATAAACCATCATGCGTACCAACCAAAGGCCCCATACACAAACCAACCATATCAAAACATTCGATATCAAGGGACGCATAACCAGAATCAACCTAATCAACCACCATACAAGTACAACAACAATAGGCCACGCCATGAATACAAACCATACGATCGAGACACATACCAATCCAGGCAGAATAATCACCACAGAAACGACCGATCGTATCCAACGAAAGAACAATCCCAAGTATGCACTATGATAAGACAGACTGATGGTAATACACACTACCCTACTCAAAACCAACACCCTACAAACAATAGCGGCCTATCCCAAGACAACCAGGGAAACGGCACCCCGCTGTAATTGCCCACCGAGGAGCGACCGCAACCAAAGATAACATTGCAACTACAGCGCTAGATCCTCATATCCTCGGAATAAATTCAACAGACCTTATTTATAATTTTCATGTAAATAATATCATGTGTGATAAAGAATTCTTGTTAGATGAATCATCAGATAATAATGAAACAAATTTAACACCAACTCAAATAAATTGTCCAGAAATAAATATAACCATCAATAACATTAAAACTAACGCATTAATTGACTCCGGTTCTTCTATCACCTGCTTATCAGAAAATTGGTTCAAAGAAAACCAACAATTACTTAAACCTTATGAAGAATTTCCCCTTACCAACACAGTAATAAAGACTGCTACAGGAGACAAATCAAAACGTGTTTCAAGAATAATTTATATTCCCGTAACTATTGAAGGACACACTATACAAATACAGTTCCTTATTGTGCCTAACCTCATCAAACCCGTAATTTTCGGAATAGATACACTAGTTGCTACGAAGATGGAGATAAATTTTAATGATAGTGAATTAAATATGATGATAAATAATAATAAAATAACATTGAAGTTCAGCATGAGTATTAACGAAGGACAATTATGTCAGATTACAATTGATGATTGCCAAAGGCTAAATAATAATTATAATGATCTGATGTCGAGTGACAGTAATGATTATGCGACTTGTGATGAATATTACGACATAGGCAGCTTTGATGAGACTAAACACGATACAACGGGAGAAGAGACACTTTTGACGAAAGAAGAAATTAATAACGCATTAACCTCTAACACATACATCAGCAGTAATGAGAAGGAGTTATTAAGTAATTTGTTGCTAAAATACAACCACATATTTTCGGAAAAGCCAGGCTTATGTAATAAATACACACACGAATTAAAAGTAGAAAACCCACAAAGTTTTAAATCAACTACATATCCCGTACCACAAAATTATCAAACGCCATATAACAAGATATTTATGAAGAGGAATCAACACCCGACGAGGACATTGACAACGCTCCAATACCTGCATAAGTGACGAAAGATTTGTGTAATAAACAATATACTATAAACAATTATATCTAATTCATGAGAAGATCGAGGGGATCAAGAAACAAATAAATGCCACAAACTATAAAAAAAAACCTTTACAGTGAGTGCGAATTAGAATGAATCTACGAGTTTAATATAGACAATGGTAGTTTAGTACATTCAATTAGTAACAATTTGTTTTCATGTGTTAACGTAGAATTTAAGTATCATATCACCAGATTTTCACACATTTAATGTATATCATACTAGCTTTAAGAATCATTCATACTAAATATTTCATGTGTCTCATTCAACATTAATCGAAATTTGTCTCTCATTTCATTCCATACAAATTTCTGAGGGGATAATTGTAATGTTTCATTCGCCACATCCGTTATTTTAGTATAAGTTATGTGTTATTTGTTTAATATCGTTATTAGATTTAATTCAATGAGTAGCTAATGGAGACCAGATGGTAATTTAGTATTAAACCAAAATGATTTTATGCGTTATCACTTTGTTTGCTAATATTAGTATATAAGAATATCTCACCTTATCACCCCTTAGGACATAATTATCATAATATCAATAATTTATTATTTTATCCGAAATACATTTAAAATATAATCAAATAATTTTAAATTAAAGAAATATCCCAATAAAATGCCCACTAGCCTAAGTAGTTATTTATTGTGTAAAAGAGTTGCAATACAAATTAAAACATTTTATATAATATACATATATATTCAAAACCAAATTTACCAATTAATCAAAATCACATTACCCAGTGTTGTGCTAAGTGTTTGTGCTTCAAGATGCGTGAACCCCTAACAGTCAACAATGAAGAACATGTGTGAACCCCAGAGAGACACCACTGACCTTTCTTCTTGATCCAGCTTCCCTAGTATTAGCATCTAAATTTTATAAGGACACAGTTCCTCCATTTTAATAAATTCCCCAGTCTGGACTAGAGCTTTTATTCTAGTTCCAAATAATAGGGACATTGCCCAAACAGTACCAATTTAAATTCAATCCCATTTTAAATTTATTTATTCCCAAATATATAGTACTGGGCGAAGAATCATTGAAGCAGATTTGGTAAGATCCACCCATACATCCATCAATACCCAAGATAGTGACAAGAAGACAATAGACTTGAACTGTATTTTATCCCTAACATTTGTGAACAATTAACATTCTTTTAAAGATTCAAAATTTATCCATGATATTAATTTCTATTTCCAAATTGAATATAAAAATTGAGTTTGCTTGTCAGCACGAGTTCCCCTCCCTGAGAAAGAGTCTGAATGTATTCCATTGTTAAACCCAGCTGATAGACATTTAACTATAATTGTGAAGCAAGAGATATAAGGACTGAAATTACCCACATCATTTTGTATCCATTATAATCTATAAATAATTAAGCATAAATTCAAATTTAAATTAGAATTGTATTTCAGATAGGTAATAAATTTAAATTGTTGTAACAAAATAGTCTTATTATTTCATAGGCCTAGATAGTATAACTTATTAGCCTAGATTAGCTTACCCATCAAGTTGACCTGGAAATAGCACGATACAGATAAAAACAGATAGATATATATAAACACCACTACTAATCAAGAGACAGAATAATATTTATCAAATCTTTTATTAAGTATATCCATTATTCTAAGATATTTTTCGTTATAAACAAACACTTTTCTAACGTTAAGAGCAGCCAACATGGCGATCCCCTTCAGAAGAACAATACGAACTATCGTATCGCAATAACATAGACCGACAGTGTGTGTACAATTGCAAAATTACTTCCAAATTTCTCTATAACAATTATTTAAATGTAAAACTATGATGGTTGTCGAGTTTTTAAGATATTAAAAGACTTATAAAATACTTTCATACAATTTATATATTTAAAATTCTATAATTCTATAAATATATAATGGCCACCATAATGTATTATAAAAATTATTTAAAATGTATTAAAAATTCACTAAAATACAAAAAAATAGCTTTCTATGAAGAACTTAGGGCCAAAATTATTTGTTTTAAATAAGAGTAATCTTTGCCATTGTCTATATCTTATAGGTAAAACATTTACCTGGGTTTCACATTTTTTATTACAATACAATGGATCCACAATACCAAGCAGACGCAGACGCAGCAACTTCGGGAGGAAGGGGAATACATGCTTATCTTGAATTTATAATCCCCAAGAAAGACAAATTATCATAATGGTAGTTAATAATAATTTGTTTTATTCCAAGCGAAAAAATTTGCATGAAATTTAGTTCAAGAGTCCCTCGTAAAAAGGTGAATCAATGACTCACATAAAATATGATACCTTAACCCAATAATTAGCAAAATTGATATTGAAGGTTTTTAAAAACGTATGTAAATTAGCTTCCCTGCTTTGTTTTTAATGCACTCTATGATTATATGTAATAAAAAAATTACAATAAAATTTGCTTATGTGATTTACCAATGAAATTAAATAATAAAAATCTATTCGTTGAAACATTTACATATTAAGCTTTCTATGTTAAATCAATTGGGTTTTTTTTAAACTTTTTTAGAACCACAATTTTATTTCATCCCTGTTCCACTATCGCTTAAAAAACTTGTATTTTGATTTGAATTGTGTTGTAATAAAAAAAAATTACATTTACCCTTCACTTAGTTATACATATACAATATTTAAGTAAAGCCTTTAAATGGCACAATCCTACAAAGCCAATTTATTAAATAAAAGCAATAATTGATAGTAAATTACCTGATCCAATGTGTAGATTGTTAGAAGTCATTAGAGTGATAAATGGCTTTTAGATTGTGTTAATTTAAGTTTGTTGAGTCATTCTAATTTAGAATTGAAAATTCGGTTTTAGATGCGGACGGGTCTCAAGATTTTAATGTGAATTTAGTATGTTGCATTCGAAATAAAAGGTTTTAAGACAATGTTTTCTTATTTTTATGTATATTCCTTTAAAGTTTAAACGATTAAAATAAACGGTATCAGTTAACTGACACATACTTTCTCCCAAGAATATGAAAATGTGTTAAAAGTCTCAAAACATTAATGTCTTGATGGCTTAGTCGGATAGCCACCAGTCAACACAAGTTTTTGCATCCAAAAATTGAATTTTTTACCACATTTTCCTTTATAACTTTTGAACGCGCATTTTCCCGGAGATGCGGGTTGTGTAATTTTATTCAGCATTTTCATCTTAATAAACCACAAAACTTTAATCAAAATCGTTAGAGCCGTTTTTGAAAAATTTGGATTTTCCACGTTTTGGGGGGGGGGGTTGGGGGTAAACTACCCTTAAAAATCAAAAATTCAAAGAAATGAATAAACGCCTGTAATTATTGTGGGTTTGAACCTACATACCAGGTTTCATCAAAATCGGACCATTGGGGAATTCTATACCTCTGTTTACATCCAGACACACACACATCCACACAGACACACACACACACACACACACACACACACACACACACACACACACACCCAGACATCACTCTGAAAACCACTTTTTTCGACCCAGGCGGCACCAAAATGAATAAATTTACAAACAATTCAAATTCTAAAATTTTTGCGAAACTAATACTTTCTCCATATACACATTTATAGGGGGAAAGGCGGCTTAAAAATGAATATATACATCATCAAAGGAATTGGAACATTTTTACGAATACAATACTTTCTCCATATACTATATGGTATAGGGGGAGAAAGTAAAAATAGATTTTACGGATAAGAAATTATTTTATCTTTTTATTAAACGTAATTGGGCGTTTGTTGAGTTTTGCTGTTGAGTTAACTATGAGTTTGCTGGCGTTATTGGTGGAAATGGTTTATATATATATATATATATATATATATATATATATATATATATATATATATATATATATTAATGCATATATTTAGAAAAGGTGAACTTAATTATGATTAAAAATATAAATTAGTTTTGCAGCATATATATATATGAGTACTAATACTAGGAACAGTAACCATGTAACAGTAATGGTTAGTTCACGATATAATATAATATTCACACAATCATAAGTTATTTCATAAGTTATTTGATTTAAATGTAGATAAGATGTTAAGTAGATACATGTTAAATTTCCACTACATGTATCAAAATTTAAATGTTTATAAAAGTTTAAGCTAAATTGTTTATACCGACCATGAAAACTAAATTCTGAAAGTAATAAAACGGTCTTTTGTTTTTTTACAATATTTTATGTCCCCATATGTTTGAATTACTGAGTAGAATCATACACATTACATTTTAAATCATAAATACATTTTTTAAATGTTTCTTTTTTTATAAAATTTTTTAGGTATACATTATAAAAAAGACAAGATTGAAAGAGAAAAGACAAGGATGTTTTTTTAATTCAACAAGGATCTAGGCACACAACTAAACCTCATAAATGTCAACATTCAGTTGCAAAGTTGACAATTCTAATGAACTAGCCCAACTGTATTAGCAAATTCAATCCATTAATTATTTATTCCACATTTTAAATTTTAAATAAGTGACGATTTTTATGCTTATAATAATAATATATAAATTACAGTCAAATGCATTATATTTTACAATTAAGTATTTTGAAACTTTAAGCCAATGGCAAATAAACATTCCGCGGCAAAAACATAAATGAATTCATTTTTCTTGATTGAACTCCTTATATGTTATTTGTAAAGGCTAGAACATGAGAATCACGAAACACAACAAAAATTTTCGGGCCTAAAATCTCACTTAAATATGTAACTTTAACAGTGCATGGTATGTTAATTCAATACCCGTTTGACTATTATGTTCGGGTGCAGACCTGGCTTGGATAAGGTAATCAGGCTGTGATGTTAAGAGCAGAAAAAGAACTGATTAGGAGGATATTAAATTTCCACATGCTGACGTTATTCCATCCATTCAGCGGCATACAAAGGGATTCCGTCGCAAGTCTGCCACCTGTTAACAATATTAAACTCGTAATCTCAGAGTGCAAAAGAGTGCCTGCTTGCCATTCATGTGAAAATGTGTTAAACGTATTTTATAACTACCACCTTAAGAATAATTTATGTGCATATTATCCAATTTGATATTTTTTCGTCAAATTATTGTTCATTCAAAATGTCTTAATATATTCTTCAGATGTGATAACAATATTAGGTACTGACTGTTTTATTCTAAGACTCCGACTTGCATACCGGACCTAAAAACTCGGAGAGTTTGCTGTCCGTTGCTGCATTCGCTTTGGAATCGCAGAAATGTTGTAGGCGTCTTGCCGTTATCCACTACCACTATACACATGTGCCAAAAGCGTCCTATAGAGAAAATGTGTTAAAAAATATATGAAAGACAACGAATTCTCCTAGTTTTTTCAACACCGCTCTGGATAACGTAGAATACAATATCTTCGTACGATTCAATTAAGCTTAAATCATGCTGTCGGTGTTTGAACAAAGTTAAAATACTCCCAAATTAATTACAATATACATTTATTTAAAAATTACATAGCATGAACTTAGTTCAAATGTTTTTATGTAATACATCCTCCCATCGGAATCAAACGTATAAGATGCAAGCTAGGGAATTGGAATCGTTATTTTGAAATATATTTGGCAGTTTAAATTAAATAATTTTTCGATCATAATTATATGTGTTGGTGCATTACGCAGGGTAAGAAAAAAATACAGCTTCCAAAACAAATCAAAATTTGAATGTAATATTCATTAAGGAGTTATTGAAGTATATTTTAATCTCTAAGCTGTTTTAAAGGAAAATCTTTGTATTTGAAGGTCATAGTTAATATTGGTTTTAGTTTTGTTGAAATAAACAGATTTAAACAGACTTTTATTTGAAAAGCTGACCGCAGTTGGTGTGGTTCTCTTAGAAGGGAGAACAGTTTTAATTACTTCATCCAAAACAACAGAAAGGATCAAAGGACCAGGACACGGTAAAACCGCAACGCTCTTGTCCACGTCATAACACAAACGTTCGTGAAACCAGACAGAGTAAAGCCAACCAAACAAATTAATATTTATGGGAAAACTTTTAAAATGTAAATAGACTTGTGTAATTCAAATTCGTATTTAAGTTTTGTTTTGATAGCTTCTCCTTATGAGTGACATAAAAAAATATTATATAGTGCTTGGTAATTTTTATTCCAAAGATTAGTAATATAGTCAGGCTAAAATAGCTCCTAAACAACGTTGGCAAATTAAAATGGCCAAAATTATAATTGAACAAATATTTTTTTTTCAAAACTGATGATTGCAAAAACTAAAATTGTTTAATCTCTTGTTCAGTAGTAGGTTAATAATAAAATTTTGAGACCGAACTTGAGCTTTTTTGGGTACATTTCACCTGACTTCCTCATTTTTATCTGTCATTGTGAAATGCAAATTCGCCTTCCAATTGTTAAATTTACACCGTAATTACGTCATGGATGGTAAATCCATCACAAAGTAGATATCTATCCTAATTGTGCCACTATGGCTTTTCAATTTACCAATGAAACAATACATTTCAAAAGTCGTTTTACTTAAACCAATCTTTACAATTGAAAAATACCAAAAACGATCCCATAAAAACCCCTTTAAAAGATTCCTAGGACATTCGTCTTTCTTCTCCTAGGAACATCTTTTTCAAAATTGAATTCTCTAATTATTTGGGGTCGGGGTTTAATGTTATAATGAAGGATACATCCACTATTTGCTTAGCCACTTGATGTTCTGTGCACACTGTACAAGTGGTCTACCTCACCCTGTATTTAATTCAACTAGTAACTAATTTGTATAAAATCAAATTAATATATTCTTTATAATTTTTTTATTATTTTTAGTTAACAAAAGAATAACAAAAATTATAAATTTGTTCAAACTGTTAAGTTTTGCTTGACCATAAATCAAACTGTTATATTATTAATATAAATTAATTAATATAGGCCTAGTTTCAAAATTAAAATAATCAGGATTAAATATTACTTACCGATGAAATAAAAAAATCACTCTTGGTGGAGTTTTGTTTACAAGTTAAAAGAGTAGATAAATGATAAAGAGACGCTCATATGACAGCTATACATGACGTGTATATGACCGACCGATTCCCTTCAATAACAGAGTCGCTAATTATCCAGTGATTGCATGCGGGTCATTGATTGATGTCACTGTTTACAACGGGCTCATATTGGAGTTGAATCTTCGTTTTGTAGTTCTCGGTTCAAACAATTAAATTTGTATTGTTACTTTTTTAGATGAATTCCAGACTTTCAGTGTTGGAAATTCATAAACATATAAAAAGACTTTACTAATAACTAAACTCCCTTACAGTGTAGTTGCACATACATTTGAAGTCGTGTGAATAATATTTAAATTTGAAAGTGTATTTAAAAAATGATTTTTGCATCTTTATCAATCAAAACATATGTATTTTATTAAGATAAACTTTATTATAAGTTTTTTTACACCTTTCGATTATTTATTTTTTTGAATCGTATAACGTAACATGCTAAACTCTCAGTGTCGTATTTATTTTTAAAATGAACTATGTGTATTATGAACTGTTTCAAATACTTATTTGACCAAGATTGAAAATTATAGTCTTAGGGTATTTATGAACTGATGTTAAGTAATTCGAAACCAGTCTTTAAGGAAGAACAAACATTTGCCACCTACAACTTTTCATTAATTTGATGTTTTTAAAAAATAAGATTTAAATTGTATTTCTTTACAAAGCAAAATATTCCTCGATATATTATTATAATAACATACAGGCCGCCAAGACAGTCATGCATATCTTTTATAATTTTTAAAATACGAAAACATAATGTAATATGTTGATACATCGTTAATGGCGACAGTAACTTACTCTTGGGGGCCGTTCCACAAGGCGTCAGTAGAAAATTTTAAATGTATACATAATTTCATATGGAAATAAAATTAAACACATAAACACCCTAAATATTATATTTATAAATAGATAATTCTTCGTGGAGCCAAGAAGACTGATGTAATTAAGTCCAATAGTCTCCACAAAACAAGAATTTAAGATAACTTTTATACCTCGACAATGTCAATATTCAGTCATAAAGTTGACATTACTAATGAGCTCGCTAAACTAAGGTTTGTCTACCAAAACCCAGGATTCAGGACAAACAGTTCAAACCACCGGTTGAGGTTTGGTCTGTCAATCAATCATGTCCCGTCAAAATATTAACCGACAACTAGCTATGCTGTACTATGTTTCAGTTATTATGTACTAGCTTACCCGCCATGCTTTGCAACGCCAACTTGAGAATGTTTTGCGCTTCAGGTGAACTCGTTTGCTGCGCTCACTCTCCATCAGGTTTAGCTTGTTCGCTGCCCTCACTCGCCGCAAGTCTATAATATCATCTAGTTTTTTTTTTTTTTCAAAAAACACCAATCTTCCCTCAATAATTTTAATGAAAACAGCTTTTTATAAAAGTAATATTCCTTGCAATCATATGATAGAATACAAAAATGTTGCTTTCAAAAGAATAACATGGTAACTTTGAGGACATGTGGGGCAGACCCCTGTGGAGGAATATGGATCAAAAGTATCCTATATGTTCTTCCTGGTTCTAAGCTACCTACCCTCCAATTTCCAGCCAAATCAGTTCAGCCGTTTTCGAGATATAGGTGGTGTAACACGACTTTTTTATACATAGATTACGTTTCTTTTACAGTGTTCTAATAAAACATAATATTAATTTTGTTCTACTTCAATTTTTATGTTTGATAAATATTTTTGTGTTTTAGTAACCTTTTTTAATGCTTTTGAAAGGCGTCGTGCGTTTTATCTAAGTTTTAGGTATTATTTTAAAAGGTACCTAATGTACGGTTATATTAAAAACCTTATGAACGATGTGTACTAATTGAGCGATTGACTTATTATTTGATTCCTAAATCCCATAGTAAACTTATAAACCCATAATCAATTAGAAATATCATAATATAAACAAACCTGTCACACACATCATAAAACCTTTTATATTGACAAAAATACACTTTTAAATCCATATAGTTTTAAAGTTATAAACTCATCATACTTATATATTTATATACATTAATGTTATACAATTATGTCCATTATGTCAAACTTATAAAGCAAAAGCTAAAAATTCATAAAACAGTCCAAGCTTTAAGAAATGTACAGCATGTATAAAAAACATACACAAAAATACGGTATCACTCAATAATTGACTAAATCAGGCCGTCATTCATCCCCTCAGTATAATTTCTCTGTCATGTTTTATACAGAATAATAACTGGGTAGTAGGATATTACATTTTCACATGCTGACGTAATTCCATCCATTCAGCGGCATACAAAGGGATTCCGCCGCCAGTCTGCCACCTGTTAACAATATTAAACTTGGATAACGCGAAGCAGAAGTATATTTTACTTGGGAAATCGTTTTCAATTATAATTTTCGAAACAAGAAAAGCATAAAAAATACTTATGTGAGAATGAACTAGATTATTAACTTGATTAAATTATTATTTATTTTTAAATTAATAACATCAACAACTCAATGATAAATATGCAATTACAATAGGAAGAGCTTTAAAAATGATAGTATTAATTATCTTACAATATTTATGAAAAACTAATTTTTTTATAAGTCTAGTTAAAACTCAAAAAGTGTAACAACTTTATAAAATAATATGATTTTAAATTCTGAATAATATGTTTATTATTTGTTACAATACGAATGTATTGTTACAATTTGTTACAATACAATTATTACATATTGTATATTATTCTGTATGATTTTCGATATTATTATAGAAGTGTATTGTCAATATTTTTGTTGTGTAGTTTATAGTATGTAAAGTTTTAATTGTGGTTTACATACATAATACAGTAGTATGATAAAATACACAATTATTTTTTTTTAATTCAATGTTTTTTTGAATTGAAACCCAACACAGTGTATTCCAATGAGTAACTAAATTTGTATATAATCAAATAAAGGTATACTACAAGCAATAAAATTAATTTTTAGTATATGCGATTCAAAATTAAAGTTATAATTAAAATAATAATATTCGTTGAAATTTTTCTTATTTATATCATGTATATTTTCTACATGCTAACTTATCTAATGTCAGTTTGGTAAATTAACTTTCATGTTGGAAAGCATTGAAAGCACAAAAACTCCATTGTGTTTTTATGGTTTGAGCCTTATAATGCGTGTGCACTAGTGGATTTATGGAAATGAAATACTGTATTTATTTAATTATACATCGCACACTTCTATGGTTTTTTTAAACATAAAATAATTGTTTCAACTTTATATTTTATAACAAATATAAATATATAAATAAATAAATAAATATAAACAATTATAAATATAATGTTTGAGGAAATTTACATTGAAAAAGTTCGAATTTAAAAAAAAGGTTTAGCTTAAACGGTTGTTGGCTTTACACGCTCGGGTTTCGCGTGCGCTTGGGGACGGGGACAGGAGGGTTGTGGTTACGGTTACTGCCCTCGACCTTTGATCCTTCCTGGTATTTGGATGAACTAATTAAAACTGTTCTCTCTTCTAAAACAAACCACCCTGTTGAACTGTAGGTCTGTATTTACACAGGAAAAGCCCAACAAAGTTATATTGTGATACTTAAACTGTATTTTGGTGTACCTTACGAATAAATTTGTCACTCATACTTTGTATTTCAATTTATAAAACCAATAATGGTATCATATTAGCATAAACAATGTGCACAACATTATTCAGTTTATTTATTTTGATAAAATATTACACATGTAACATAATATTCATATATTTGTCTTCATAATTTTCATATTACTATTATTAAGATATTTAACCTGACGGTACTTCTAAGGGTTTTTCAATTTAAATACAATATTAAAATTAATAATGGTTCACTGGTAAATACTGTGATTTATGAACTAAACAAAAAATAAAAATTGTTGGTTTATAAGGATGTCAACAACTTTTAAGCTGCTAAACATTTTACTAATCTACCCTAATTTTTACAGATTCTCAAAAGTTTTCAAATGAGCTTAAAGACTTAACATTCATCAACAAACTTGTCGTCCACTTTAAGTCGAATCTTAAAAGTTCTTTGAGTTATTGAATGAATATATTTATCTCTTATTTTACAATGAAAAATACTTGAAAATTGATAACTTATATCCGATTTAAACTAATTTAATATTTTTTATATAAAAATGTTTCATCTTTATTTCCAACTGATTAATCAGATATATGTGATTTAGATAGCATTACCCTTATAATCTATTAACGTAATCCTGTGAAAAATTTGATATAGGCCTAACCAACTCCAAAATTTAAGAACGTAATCAATAATTTAACTAGGTTCATCTCACATGACCAAAAAATGTGTTTTAAATTAAAAAAAAAAAATCTATAATTTTTTGTTTTCAGTAAACAAGTAAACTTAATTATAGGAAACTTATAACCTGGTTTAGTAATGTTTTAGAGCTTCCATGCATCAAATATTTAATTTAGTTTAATAAGACTTGTTCAACATCTGAAATAGTTGCTATATGGAATCTTGTTTACTTCTTCTTTACCAAATTGAATTCAAAATAACACATGGTATAGTTCATGACTCCAGTGGTATTATTTTTTGAAATGGCCATGTTTAATGGCAGAAACTGAAATAAACAATAGAAACATTTATTCTAAAGTTATTTCTATAATTAAATCATGGTGTTTCAACTTACAGTTTATACCTAGTGGCTTTATATTTCAATTCTTCAATAACAGAAGCAAGAACGTCAAATAACTAGTTTATGGCATCTGCTATTGACATAACATGCATTTTACTAATAATTTATCGTGTTAAATTACCATTCTAATAAATAATGTTAGATGTCAAAATTAATCGTTCAGTTTATCCAATCTATCCATGTTATTTAATAAAACACCGCACTATTAAATACTGTTAGTAGTTGTCCATAGTTTAACTTAATTATTAGTCGTTCATACTTTTATTAGTATGTTCATAATTCATTAATTTGTTCATAATTAATTTAAATAAACTGATTCAGTGAACTAATAGGTTCAGCATTATTTATTAAATTCAAATAACGATATAGTTTATTTGGGAAACAGAAACAAAGAAAACTTAGGAAGCAAATGCCTTAAAACTTTTGGCCGGCTTGTTGGGAGAAATATTGGATCCATCTCAGCAGAGCTCAACTCCTCATCCCCGAGTGACGTCCATTGTTGGGCGGAGGCTGGAAACATATCCGAGACGTAATTACTATGGTTATCCGAGCAGGCAAGCAGCTGCAACTCTCATTAAGAATATTACTTTATACTTTTATACTTTATACTTTTATACTTTATACTTTTCTTGAAACATCGAGGCACTCTATGGTTCGAGTTGAAGGGGATTAAGACTGAAGGGCGAGTGTGGTGGTCAGATGAGCTGTAGATTTGTTACTGACAAATAGCAGCTGAGTCATTTGTCAGGATCATTAATTAATAGCCCAATGACGAAAGGCTGCTGGGTCCAGTTTCGAACTATCAAAAAACTACTAACTTTATATATATGTTCGAACCGACAATCATCAGATTCAAAGACGAGCTTTATAAACACTCAGGTACCTAGCGATTTATTTGGATTGTTCCATGTTTAAAATTAAAAGTTTCGGAGTCTGGACCTTAAAATATACTGTAACTGGTTTTGTGAGTTAAAGAAAAATGTTTAATGGTTCTGATGTTTGGTTGCACTTTGAAATATACCTACAAGCTATATAATTGTTCATAAAATAGGAAACTTTCTGTGATTTTTACAATTAGTGTTATGAGATATTGAAACGTCTCTATATTATCTAGAAATATAGCCTATAATGCAAACCTTTCTTATGCATTAATCTACTTTTAAAATCTAATATTAACCTAAAGTAAAAGCTTTAAAAGAAAGTAAAGACGTATATATCCTTACCCGAATCTAATTTTCTTTTTTTAACTTATTTCTTAGAAAATGCATGCCAGTAAATATATGATTGGGGATGTTGTGTGACACAAGTATTATAAATAATATGAAATAAATATACGAAACAAGAAGCTGGTTTTATTCAGAAAGACTACAAAAGTAATAATCCAGAATAATCAAAACAATGACATAAACTCATGTGTCAGTTAACATATGATTGAATAAAATACATTTCTGAACATCTTCCCCCTTTTTAAGACTACAAATGTTTATCACACATATTCTTGAAGTTTATTGGGAGCTTTCACTAGTCTTCCAGTTCTAGTGCGAAAGCATAACCTAAACTTGCCTTTGTAGTACTGTCTTTGCGAGGAGGTCAGTATGATCATTTCCAACTCTTACTGGTGACTGAAATCTAGGATGATCATGACTAGTTGCTCTGGATCCATTATTGTTGACCGGTGTTGAATCGGGTTGGTCAGGAATTGTTGTGCGTTCAGGTCTTAGAGATATATGTATCTAATTCCTTCTAAAAGTGCCGCCTGGTTCCGATTTTACAAAATATGATCTAGGAGTGCTGCTTGCACCAACAACCCTTCCAGGAAGCTATGTGGAGTTCAAAGATTTCTGAAACATTACTTTTTGTCCAACATAAATGGACTCTCTATGTCTTGCATCTTTATCTTAATATGCTTTCATTTTTTTCCCGATCTTCTAAAATAAGTTCTAAAATAAAGTAATAATCAAGAATTATCAAAACAATAACATAAACACATGTGTCAGTTAACATATGATTGAATAATAGTATGTTACATAACAAGAGTCGAAAGTGGGTCTCTAGAAGATATTTTTGAAGTGCGAGATATATCGAGCACTCCAAATATGGTCGACAATATATGCAAAAAAATTTCGCTCGTGTTTTGAACCATACTTTTCTATACACTACAAAGACTAATTTGTTTTATAAAAAAAGACATTGGATTATTTATTTATTACAATTAATTACTAAGACAACAAAGAATACACAAAACATACCAACTATTCCTAAACTAAAAACATTTTTAATAACATAAACCATACTTCCATTTCACTTTGAGGAACAAAAACGAAGGTTTGTTTGTTTAAATTGTTAAAATCTAAAGAAGATAATAAACATTACTTTCGGTTGTAAACATTCTCATTAAGTAGTCAACAATGTAATGATGAATTTTCGCAGGTGATAAATATATATCGAAAACAGGTGATTTCACAGTATTGTAGCGAAAAATACATTTCCAAACAAGGGACAAACGAGATGGGAAACAAAGTAACCTAGAAAAAGAATTACTTAAATTAGTCAATCGTGGAAAGCATCAAACCAATAGTCATTTATAAAACTCATAACTAAAAATAGAATAGCTAATTTGTTTACAAAGCTAACATTTATAAGAGGATTGATTGAAATAGTTTATTACAATACTGTTTGGGGTAGGAAAACATTCAATTATATGTTTCTTGCGGCAAATGGTTAATGGAAACCTACATACAACAGATCTCCAACGACAACCCTTTTCTTCCCCCCCCCCTCATCATCCCTATCTATGAACTTTGCAAAAAGCAGCACTATGTTCTTAAAGTAACGGCTCAAAAGAAAACACAGATACATTTTCTGCTAATAATATTCCTAACAAATTACATAATGCACCTGTTAAATAATAAGTTGAATTTTACCGTAAAATTTATATGCATTGTGAGTTTTGAATTGAACTACTTGTCCACTGCTTTTCTTTGTACATGACGATTAACAGGTTTTTTAATAAAGAAAGGGCTCACACAGACATCTTGTGTCTTACGCAATGTTCTTACGCAATGTTCTCCTATTCGTTAACTTTACCACTGAGCCTTTCATTAGCCATAAAATTTGCCTAGGAATCCAACAAAACTATTTCTGTTCTGCAATCATATGCAGGTTATAATAGGTTATGTACTGTTCATCTAACTTCCAAGTATAAACTGAAGAGTTACTAAAACCTACAATAACAATAATATTAATACGCAAGCATGTTTCATTTCCTCCTTTTTGCTCAGCTCGTGAGCATCGTAAGAGAAATCTGCGCATACCGTCGGAAAGGTATAGTCCTGTAGATGAGCAGAATCACATTCTAATTCACATCGGACTCCAAGGCAACGCCTCACAGGCTTTCAAAGTTCCAATGTTAATCTTATGGAGGAAGGAGAATTGAATGAATCATTAGACAGCCGTTGTAAAAACAACTGCTAGAAAAATTGGAAGAACAGATGTTTGAGTTATAAAATGTTTTTAACTTCTTGGGTCCAGATCAACAAACGTTTTGATCGAATTTCGATCAGGAGGCGATCTCTAGTAACAATAATTGAGCTAAAATTATTTATTTTGCATTAACCGTATACACTTAGTTAAATTCACACCAGGCATACATTCCACGTCCTATATATTCACGTCGTATCAGCAGACAACATTGTGTGTCTGAATATCCCGAGATGGAACCCAGTTGCAATATTTGGCCACATACAGCGCATCTGTCGTTCGTAACTTGTCAGCTCTTCAAGATTGGCGCGATCAGGTGGCCTTCACTGCTCTATTTCCGATACGATGAAGGAAGGCACTCTGAATACAAATAAACCGAGCAATATCTCTATAACTTTTATTAAATAGTTTATGTATAAGTATTATTTCATTACAATTTTAATTTTTATTTATTTAGGACAAATAAGATTAAGTTTCAAAAATAGCTGTTCGCCAGCAAAAGTGAAAGTTACCAAATCTTATTAATTTCAAAATAGCTTACTGATGTATGGGCGTGTTTAATATTTAGTTGATTAGCTACACCTCCTTTTTGCACTATGCTCTTCCGATCATCAGTGTTGTACCTTATTTACATAGTGCTACTATCTTAGTTTGAGAATTGTTATGAAAATTGTAACATAGGCCTACTCATGAACGAATGTAAACAATGGATGTAAGTATAGTTTTTAAAAGGAATTTTTTTAGCTAAATGTATTCATAAGTTCATATTCATTAATTTTTTTTATTTAAAAAATTAATGAGCAAAAAATTCTTTGAAATTCGCATTTTTTTGTAATAAAATGCGGGATCAAGTTTGTTGCTCGTATCATTGTAGCGAGCAAACGCAAAAATTTGGAAAATTGTGTTCTATGGCTTGTAAAACTGCAAAATTACCTTATAATGATACATGTTTAAAACTTACAATCTAAAATTATTATCATTTGGCAATATTCTATGCTTACTGGAAAAATAATTATATTAGTGATTTTGATATTTATTAACAACCTAATAAAATGACTATGATTGTACTTTTGCATATAAATCAGCTAATTATTTTTTACTTAACATTTTTACCTACGATGGTCAATGATTTATTTTGCCCAAAAAGAATCATTTATTTTTATTGTAGGAGACGAAACTTTGCCCAATAAAAAAACTATATTTATTACAGAGCCAAATGCTGTGTCAACCGCAGATGTCATTAGAGAGGTATTTAACATCACTGCCGCGAGTATTACCAGCTACTACTGCTTGGTTAATAAACTAAATATTGAAATACGTGTTCGTCGGATCATTGAGGTTAGCAGTACAAACAACCTAGTAATCTATCTAAAGTTTTAAATTTAAATTATAATTTCTTATTTTTTCAATATTTATAGAAACAAAAACGATTTTTGAAACAATTTGTCACCCTAATTTTTTTGAATTAAATTATTTGTATTTTATTATTCCAAGCTTAGGGGTAAAATACCAAGAGTTAATATTTTTAAGTAATTCAAAGATAATTCTTTGTCCTCCTTGAGCAAGAAAAGAAAACAATAACAAGAATAAAAAAAACTTTTACTGTATTTAACTCTTAACTTAATAAAGAAGTTAAGACATTCATAACAAAACAGTATTTTGGTTAAATTTATTTCATTAATTTAAAATTGTTTGTTTATGCTTAGTGTTGGGGTTTTCATGCGTCCCATTGGGGAAGGAAAGTTTTAAGGAGTTTTTCCAAGAGAGCTATTGATTGTGAGATACGGATTTGGTGATGTGAGTGAGTTTATTTTATAACGCACATTACAATGGTGGATATAAAATAGTTAGGGTAGTTTCCAGGTTCCAGGTCCTATCTTACAGTTTTATAAACAAATAAATTTTAAAATAAAAATGTTTTAAATTAAAGAAAATTTTTTTGTTCAAACAATTTTCTCTTTGGGCTACACTCACCTTTTTTTAAATTTTTCTGTAGCAGACAGAGTCCAATAATCCGTCGGGTATCCAACTTTGTCATGTTGCACACACACATACACTATTTACACCCGATATTTCGCGGAACCACTTAAAACGTTGCGCGTCTTCAGGGAAGTAATTCCCTAGCTCGCCGTTCACGTGTACAACACGCCGTTTACAGCTAAGTATAGTCACATGTAAAAGTGATTAATTAGTTGTCAGGTCAAAGTATTACTTTTTTATTATTAGGAAGATTTATTACTTATTTAGGATAATATTGTATATATGATATTATGTATATTAGTAAATGCAAGAGAAATCAATGATGTATGGTTCAATTGGGTGCATTAATTAGTACATTAGTTTAGTGCAAGGTGAATCATATTCGAAAATTAGGCACGCTGATGTCTCATAACGGCGTAAAAAGTTAGTAATAAGTTCAAATCCAAAATTGCCGCAATAAACAATAATATTTTTGTTATTAGACAGAAGATTTTTTAATGTTAAATTTAATAATAAATAAATTGTCAAACAACATAATAATTTAAATCTGATCTTTAAAACTTATCCAAATTTTTACATTTCAAATCAAAACAATATGTCATTTTAAGATCACGAAAAGCGTTAGATTATCATGGTGAATTCACTAAAACATAATCTTATACTTTCATCAAATCTAACTTAAAAAGACGGAGGAGAGGTAACAGCTATTCTAAAGGTGTGAAGGAGGTAGATGGGAGATAACATCTGGAGACACATTGGATATCAACCTCTTCTCTTATAACAAAGAATAGATTTGAGATGAGACAATATGTTCGGGAAGAATAAAAATTGTTAGCACTACAATATTGAAGACACTTTTTCAAACAAGATTAAAAATATTTGCATTTTTTTAAATTTAGGTTCGCCATGAACACATTTTCCAAAACTATATATAATGCCTTCATTTTATTTTTTAGGTAATAAAACTTCATTTTGGGTTAAAATTGTTATATTTTGCAGCAACTTTTAACTTTTTTTTACCTGAGCTATATAATCTTGGGAGTTTTAACGACAGACTAAACGTCAAAAACAGACATCATTAAAATGAATAGTATGACCTTCCTAATGTTTGAGGCTGAAGCAGAGTATAACTTACAAGTTATACCAAGTATTTTATTTTATATTTTATAATTTTTTTTAAATTTACGTTTTAAAAGGTTTTTATTACAATATTTTGCAGTTTCTTAGTAAAAGCTTCCCTGTAAAGCTATTTTTTAATTGTTTAAAATTCAGGTGTGTGTTAGGTAATTGATTTAATGCTGTAAATGTACAATGACTGAAAATTACTCCAAAAAATGACTTTATAATGACTCTATAATGACTCCATAGGGACTCCTAAATTATCAAGTTCCCTGTTTGTAATATCATTAATATTCAAACCATCTTATCAAACCAAGACAGTTGTACAACACTGATGCACCCACATACGTAGATATCGAAACCGACTAATATTTTGTTACAATCTTGTTAGTTATCACACGGAATGTGCGACGATGCAAGGAACTTCTTTTTATTCCCTCTTATTACGCATTTTCAAATACTGTAGTGTGTCTGTTGGAAAGTCTTTTTAGATTTTTTCCAAAACCATAATTAAAACTTTATTTCTTTCTTGAATTATTTTTTATAAAAATAATTGTTTTAATTATAGTTTGTAGTATAGTATTGTTCATGTTAATATCAACTGAAGTATTCGATTTACTTTCCACTATGCATTGATATTGCTAACTTTCTGAAAATACTTTAAATTGAAATGTTTTTAAGGTATTTAAATAATCACACAATGTCATTAACATCCTAACTTATTGTTTTAATTCATTAATAATGTGAAACTGTATGCAGCATATTACAATCAATCACTGATCAACGAAAAACACGCTATACTATGGTGTATGTATTTTTTATGCGATAGAAGTTAATGGAATGTTTGTTTTCTCTCTCGCCTCCACGGCGCAGAGCAGATGAGTTGACAATATTGGCTGAGTGGGTGACATATCTACATTATCCTGCATACTAATCATCATGTGATTCAAACACACTTTAACTTTTACCCAGATGGTTGTATGGTTTAAAAGTTTACACTGGATAGAAAATAACTACTGTACTTTATTATCGATTTGAAACTGTGTAGACCAAAAATATATTAAATTATGGTTCGTAAGATTAGTTTTTTTTTAAGATTCACTAATGTAAATTTTTGAAATTTTTTTCGGCAAATGCCTTTATTCAACAAATATATGCATAAATGCAATCCATTAGAAAATTACAAAAAATTAACAATTCATAAAAGGACAAATAATATATTGTTTGTTAAATTGTTTTTGTTAAATTGAACAAATGAGTATACTGTATAAGTCACTTGATGCTGTATGATTGCACGCATGTGATGAAAATTAATCAATACTAATAAAGAATTAAATTGATTCCGTTTCAAAATTTGGTAATCAGTCATGTCTATTAGCAGGGAGAAGGTTCAGGAGTAAGAATAGAAATTACATTTCCGTAGATTAGATGGCACATCTCAGCGAAGCACTTGAATAAGATTAGAACTAAGTGGCTGGGTAGCTCAGTGGTTATAGTGCTCGCCTTTGAATCCAAAGGTTGCCGGTTCGACCTTGAGAAAAGTTTAGTGGCTTTTTAAAGGTTCGATTCCGACAATGACAAATGGCCAGTTGCTTTTTGTCATTGGGCCATTAATTAATGATGCTTTCTAACAACTGGTCGATGTTAGATAGTAACAAGACTGGGGTTTGGACCTTTCCCCATCAAAACGTTAAAAAATGCCACTGGCGTAGATACGCACAAAAAAAAACAAAAAACATTGCTCTAGCTGAACAACAGATCAGATGGCACATCTCTGAGAAGCACTTGAGTGAGATTAGAACTAACATTGCGTTAGCTGAATAACAGATTAGATGGCACGTCTCAGAGCAGCACTTGAGTAAGATTAGAACTAACATTGCTCTAGCTAAGTAACAGATCAGATGGCACATCTCAGAGCAGCACTTGAGTGAGATTAGGACTACATTATTATAGCTGAATAAATTGCTCAGCACATAAATCTCAGCAAAGCTCTTGAGTGAGATCAGAACTTACTTTGCTCCAGCTGAATTACAGAGAGATCAGCTGGCACATCATAATGAAGCACTTAATTGAGATTAGAACTTATATTGCTCCAGCTGAATGACAGATAGATCAGCTGAGACATGTCAGCGACGCACTAGGGTGAGATTAGAACTTACGTTGCTCCAGCTCAATAACAATCAATTAGCAGGTACATCTCAGCGAAGCCATTGAGTAAGATTAAAACTTACATTTATCCAGCTGACTAACAGGTAAATCAGTTGGATCATTTCAGCGAAGCACTTGAGTGGGATTACATCTTACATTGCTCCACATGAATAACAGGTAGATCAGCTGGTATATCTCATGTATATCTTAAAACAAGTACTTAATCATTTAATAGTTTAACCATACCGAGTGTCACAAAAAGTCGTTTCTGGCAATGCATATTCACTAAATAAGAAAAGATTGTAAATTTTGTTATAGTTTTATTTTGCTCTATCGAACTTTTTTCTTTAGTTTTTTTTTAGCAAACGACCTAAACTTCACTAATTGCTGCTTGTATTTTGTTTACAATTCGAATGTTTTTCTAAAGCTCTAATTGGCAAGAAAATTACCAATCAAGTGGTACACTGTAACACACTAATACAACCAATTTCATCATCATCATTGAAGTTTAAATTACTTTCTCAATGTGATGCTAAGGTTACTCAACTGTTTTCTTTTTTAGTAATATATAATATATGCTTGTTGGATAACTTGAATCCCATCTGAAAAGGCCTATCCAATTGGGTTGAGGTCAGTGACAATAACAATTAGTAGTTTATTCAACAATTGTATTATGAATGCCTTTCGGCCTCGAGTAAGGTGTGAGTTAGAACACGAACGAAGCAAGTGGTCTAAATACGAATGTCTTAAAGGCTGTATACAATCGTTGAGTACACTACTTTATCTACGATTCCATTCTATTCGATTTATTTTATTTTCCATTCCAAAATAAAGTTTGTTTTGCTCCGCACCCCTTTCGGGTGCCTGCACCTATCGTTAGCTATATCAAGACGGTCTTTCAACAGGGGAGTTAAGGAACCGAACTCCTTAATCACATTAAGGCGGATTAGACCCCCACAGAATTTGGGATTTCTCACAGACCCGTGGTACTCATTCGGCCTTGAACCCAAAATCTACGAAACGCTGTGAGTGATAGTGGCAGCACTATCCAAACTACTTTTCAACTATCCTTTGTGAGCAAAGCCCCCAGCAAGGCTGGATGACTCCCTCCCTAGCCGAAGCTAGGTGCCGACAACCACTACCCCCTCGAGTCTAACAAAATATCAAGACTGGCCGAAGCCAGGGGCTTGAACCAGATCCCGAGGTCCCCATTTTATGTTTTACTTGGGTCATGGGTGGTTTACAAGCGGGATAACTAGGTCTCTGGGTCCCTGCATGCCCAAAATGGGGCGCCAGTACGCTACAACCACCCCCCAGCACCCAGATTCCCGACACCTTGACGCATTGCCTTATTTTAGGGAAGCTGGAGTGAGTCACCCAGTAAGCACGTGATTGGCAAAGCCATCTCAACCAGTACTCGGCACAGTCGAAACCGATCTAATTCAGTGATAAAGAGAGCCATGCCCATTCGCCCAGCCCAGTACTTGGGGCTGGTATGGGGTATTTATTTATTTTTTTATTATTTCAACGGATAATATCCATTTTACATGATTTTATATTCATCCTCTTATTGAAAAATTTGAATACACATTAATGTGACAATGGTGACAAGATTGGTATGCAATGAAGTTAGAGTGTGCAATAGTAATTACAGGTGACAATGTGCAGTGAAAAAACAATGTACAATGAATAACAATAATTTAATAAATAACCATCGATAAAAATGTTCAAACAATAACAATAAATGACATGTGCGAACGATAACAATAATACTATTATTAACAATGAATAACATTAATAACTATTAAACTATAAATGACATAGAAAACTCTCATAACAATAAATAACAAACGCAACGTAGCATAATTATTATTTGACATCAACGCATGATAATAAGGTTCAGAGCAACTGATGAAACTGACAGGGGGATTAAACTAGCCGTGACAAGTTAGAGGTGATCTCATTAATGAAAGTGTAGATGCCCTCATTGAAGATGTCAGAAAAAGAAGAAGACAGGTTTCCAAGTCTGTGTAGGCGGGCTATTGGGCTGTTGGCATCGTAGTTTGAAGAGTGATGTCGCCTGACAAAGACATCGTTAGACCTAGCCTGAGAGGGAACTCTGAAGTCAATTCTTCCAAGGAGTGATGGACAGACAGCGAGACCATTGACCAATTTGAAAAGGAATGAGAGGTCAGTAACAGCCCTAATGAGAGGTCAGTAGCTTAAGGTGGTGATTTTAAGCAGTCTTGTTACATCATCCAAGGGCACATAAATTTAATTGTAGCCAAGGTGGGCACCAACTAATCTTATAAATCTTCTTTTGACCCTCTCAACTTCATCAGAAAGGAATTTCTGATGTGTTGACCAAGCCACAGAAGCGTATTCCAGTTTTCGAAGGACAAGGGCTGTGTAAAGAGTTCTTAGAACAGGGATGCTGGAGATACCTCTAACGAGTAATGAACCCCAAGGATCTGTAGGCACCGCTGCAAATATTGACGAAATGTGCTTCGGGGTTTAAGTTGGGAGAAAGAGTAACACCCAAATCCCTTATGACATTCGGTCTGGATAGTTCTTCCATATTGATAGAATATGGAAAGAACAAAATTTATGTTTTCCTGTGAAAAGTCATTGCCATGCAATTCTTTATATTGAAGTTCATCTTGTTAATGAACTCCCCAGTTCTAGGGGTAGTACGCCTTGAAGTACAACGCATACCCAACTACCTTATCTACGACCAGACCAACTCAAATTTCGTAAATTACTTAATTAAACATGTCGAAGGAAGTCCCCCCATCCCAAACGTAGCCATACAGAGTTCGCACTCTGTTGAGGTTAGCCTCTTAAATCAACAAAAACCTGAATCGTGATGGAACAATCAGCTGATGTGTGATTTGCGTAATCCTATACTATAATACGAGGAATATCTGAAGGGATGTGTGTTCCACAATCTCGAAATCTAGCTGTTAGATTTTGCTTAAAGTTTGCATTAAAGAGTGTTTTGGCCCAAAAATAAGTTTAGAAACAGCCTCAACCCCAGGAAAAATCAAATTTGGTCTAAAATTAAGTTTTAAAATTGTAATTTTTAACATTAGTCTTATGGGTTGCTATTTTGGTAACAAAATAACAACGAAATGTAAACAAAAAGAAAGAAACATTAATGTTAAGCAGACTTTTTGAAACAGCTGTTAACTGTGAAAATGTATAGTTGGTTGTTGGTGGAAATTTAATTGCTTTTTTACCTTGCCACTATAACAAAAGTGAATAAAAACCAACGAGCAAGGCTCGGTTAACCTGGTACTTTCTATTTAAACACTACTTTAGTCAAATTCTGACCTTTCATTGGTATAGAACCTCCATTTTGATGTGAACCATGTACGTTAAGGACATCATTAAGCAACGGGTTAGAATTTGGTTTAATAATGTACCTCTTTATGATAGTACTTGTAATATCATTCTTGGGCTTATTGGAAGTAGCGATCACATATCTTAAGATATCCCTTTAAGATTCCCTTGTATTGGGATCTAAGTAACCACAAATCTAGAACGTTATTGTGACATAGATAAGGGTACACCGCACCCCCCCCCCCCTCTTGAACCCCCGGAAATTCACCCATGTCTATAGGATCAGATAGTGATCAGAATCCTTTTCGCCATGACCACTCTCACAGACAGACTATTAAAATTAATGAAATTCGCTTTATAATTAATTAATTTGACTTTCCAAAACAATAATAAATACATTGTTAATAAGTCTTGATAAAAGTGTCCGTATGTTTTTTTTTTTTCAATAGAATATAATGAATTTAAACCTTAAATTGCATTAACATTCATACCGATACTACATTTAAGGACTTTCTAGATGTACTTTTAATGGCCATATAAAGGCACTGAAAACATTTTTTGTTATTTGCGAAAATTTTAGAAACTTAATATTGCGTCATGAATATTCAAGAGTAACGAAACTCTGTTTCCTCCCTTCCTCTTCTTATCCGCTATATTTTCTTTCTGCTATATTTCTAAAAATAATAAAGACTGTTTTGAATAAGAAATGAATAATTGATTTATAGTAAAACACATGATTTTTAAATAATGAAAATGTTTGCAATTACGGTCCTTTTTATTAACTTACCGTGGGCTAGCTTTGTTGGAAAGTAAATAACTGTTTACTACATTAAAGGGCGATTCAACTATCTTTTAGTATTGTAAAAGCTTAAAAGTCAATTTACCTGCTGCTTAAAACAAGATTAGTTCCAGTTTAGCTAGGCTCGATAGCTTTTGCCATGTTCTAGAATGTAAATTGCCTTTCCTGGCTCATTTACTCTCCCTGAACAGTTTGGGATTAGACTTTAGATAGTGATCTAGGGCTCTGGGTTGTATTCACTGTACATCAGCATTATTTTTGCATTTGAGATAAAAAAATATACAACTTGTTATTTAACTAGAATACTTGTAGTTTTAGTAATTAATATTTTTTGCATAACTTTACGTTTTAGCTTACATATAAATTGGAAAAATGAAAGTTTAAACTAAACGTTTAAAACTAATTGAATGATGAATTATTTCTAAGAAAATTATTTTAGGCTGTTAAAATCGTTTATCAAAAGAATATAATTTGGTTAATTGACTATACCAAATGTGTACATGTTGTTTTCACTTTATAATAGCTGCTTTGAAAATTTTAATCCCCTTATCGTTTTGAGTAATTAATATCTATATTTAGTCACAGCTTTGTTCTAGAAACAGAAAATGTTGTACTCTCAATCAATCACGTTCGGTACACTAAACAAATCGTTCCCTTAGAAAACAATTTGAATCTCTATTGATATCACTTAGACATCCGTTTAAAAGTGTATCCTTATTCAAAATATATCTTTACAATTTTTAATCGTCTTAAATGCCTCATAATTAAATACACATTTTATGGTGGCAGGTATATTTTTTATTAGCACGATTCAATACATTGAAGCTTCCGGCAAGTTGAACGCTCATATTCAAGGGCATAATTCAAACCACTGAAGAGGTAAAAAATTTTTTTGATACCTCATGACACGAAAAAATTCTTTAATAGCAGTTTATGCAAATATTGTATTATGCAGGCCTTTAAACCAAGAGGGAGTTGTAAGTTCAGACACTACGAGTGGTGCCAGTGCCGGTACGGGTGCCGGATACACTACTTTATCTACGACCAACTTAAGAGTGACCTTCACCCCTGGGCCAGTAGCCCATTGTTGCGCAGACGGCAATGTTAATCATACGGCTTTTATGCTAAAACATGGTCTTGTATTCCCCTGTTTCGGACGCCGTTTTTCAACCGTTTTTCTTGAATCTTGGTAAGTGTTTAGTTCAATAGTTATATTAGGTTTCTCATACCTCGAAATTTTGAAAATTTAACAAATATTACTCTCTGTGACGTCGCAAAGTAACTCGATTTTCCTTAGTAATATTTCAAAATTTAGTAAAATTTTGAAATATTTATAAAGGTACATACTATAACTATTCAACTAAACACTTAACAAGTTTCAAGAAAATCGGTTGAAAAACGGTGTCCGAAACAGGGGAATACAAGATCATGTTTTAGCATAAAAGCCGTATGATTAACATTGCCGACTGCGCAACAATGGGCTACTGGCCCAGGGGTGAAGATGACTCTTAAATTTGGAAAATAACTATAATGTCGACAAATAGTCACTATCACTATATCACTATTTGGAGACAGGGACCTCCCTTAGTGGGTATATTAACCTGAATATGAATGAGAGATGAGTGTAGGAGGATTTGGGCGCGGTCTTGTAGTCTTGTTACTGACTAAAGCCGACATTCTCCTTAGACAGGTCTGTTAATTAATAGCCCAACAGCCAATAGGTTATTATAGACGTTCATCTATCACAAACGTAGCCACACAAATGTCTCCTGTCATTCCCACTCATTATCACCTCATTCCTTTGAGGCTAGGCATATAAAGATATTAAAACCTGAATCTTAAGTGAACAATTGGCTGATGTGCGGATTTCGAGATTTCTATTACACTACTTTCGTTACTCTCATCACATTCACATTCACATCACATTGGTCTAGAAACTCGTTTTTTTATTAAACCTGACCGTTTAAAATTATGCACCCGTTTATGATTTAATTTGTAATATCTTTATCAGTACTAATTAATGGTGACTGTCGGAGATAGATATAGATATAAGTTATCTTATAAACTGTTATTATAAAACTGGCAATTGCTGTACTAGAACTATAAAAAATTATGAAACTTAGTTGCGCACTACTGCAATTTCACCCAAAATAATATATTGTTCTGTTCCAATAAACGGTTATTAAACTTTGATGATATTATACTACATACATATTTAATAAAGGGCCTGAATTCGCCAGGCCCAAATATCGGTCGTTTATAGGATGTTTAGTCCCATGCATTGTCGTTAATTTGCTGGTGGAAATTCTCCATTAATGAAGGATCAATCAAATTTATGATTTATATTCAGCTCTTTATACCTCTAACAAAAACATGAGCGAATGTTCATCCCAGGCATGTTTTTCACTATTGCTTTTATTCATTTTAATCCCATGGTGTTTTCAATTAATCTATACGAAAATGGGTTATGACATATGGACCTGTTGTATATGTCAATTGAAGATTCAACGAATTATAATTATTAATAAATCAAATACTTGTTTACCGTTTATAAATTACTTAGAATACTAAAATTTAAGCTTTTTCTGTTGTTTCAGCCTCACTACAAACCGCAGGTTCTATTTGTCAAGTTGAATATCAGAATAATGCTCTATAGACTCTTACCTATGACTCTCATCATGCCATATTTTCTCTTTCTTTGTTTGTTAAAAAGTATAATCACAACCATCAGCAATTTTTTTCTTACTAAGAACTAAATAATTGTTGTATTTTACTTAACAATATATTATGAAGGGAGACGATAAAAATACAAGACGATTGAAATAAAACAGAGTGATAAATCACTATTAGTCATAATACAAATTAATGATGCAACCCTAAATAAATATTTAGCAAGCAATTTTTTTATGTTATGATAGTTAAAGGAAATAAATAGATGTAAAAGAGTCACTAGAACCTATATTAAATAAACAAACCAGTGATGCATGTTGAAAACATTCTTAGTGAATCATTAAATGTATATAAATATATAGCCTGTAGTGGATGATTAAAAAATTACATCATCCACAGAAACAAATAGGAAGTTTTCTATTATGAGGCAAGAAGAAAAAGAAACGTACATTTGATGATGAAATTATGGACATGAATAGGTAAAACTGCCAGGAGTGTAGGATTGTAAGCATTTTCCCTTACCAGTCTTTTAAGAAACAACAGTTCCTTTATCTTCAGACAAAGACAAGTCAACTTAACTAATAATGATGAATATGTTTTATTTCATTGGTATAAAATAAATACATATAATAGGAATAGTTTGAATTAACATCATAATGGTGTTTATGATTGTTATTATCCACCATTTATAGATTATCTATAAGATTTTGAATATTTTAAATTCAATATTATATAATTGGCCGTGCTCCACTACGTTTAATACTGTATGAAATAGTGGGGTTATAAAAACCAACATATTAATCCTAACTGACTTTTAAAAAGCTGAACATTTCTAATGAATTTTACTCTTACATAATAATTGCATTAGTATGAAACATTGAAGGGCTATAAAGACACAACTCTAAGGGCGTTCATAGATTTGAAGGAAATCCCGCAAATATACTCATTATTATTCACTTTAATTTGACTCATAAATCATAAAGATCGGTTCAGTACTTATTAAAAACTTAACGTTTATAAACCCCGTAATAATCAATTAATAATTATCTCATATTAAGGTTTTGGAGAATTTTAAGATAGATTTATCTCTTATTTTATTTAAGATCATTAGTAAAATGTAAAAATAGCTGGTAATATTCAAATTCCATGTTTTTTTTTTAAAGATCTTTGCTGTAAGTTTTCGTTGAACCATACCAACAGGACATATGAAACTTGAAATGTTAAAAATTCAATGTATATAATTCCTAAAGTATGCTTAGCCTAAATAAACGTACATATTATTTGACTAAAACCATCATAAGATTTATAATATTGATAAGTTGCGAACTTATTTCCTACATGATTCCTGAATGTTTAAATTCAATCAAGTAAAAGCTGGTCCGTTCACATCAGATGTGTTGTCAAACTTCCGTCAATGTCAGAGTTTACACTCTCATTTGGTCCGGTGCAGAGTAAATTGTACTTTCAAACCAAAGATATTGGCATCCATAACGTATTTTGTATTACTTTTGCCAGTATCCTTTCTTTTAAATGGCAGGGGGGTGTTCGAAAAAATTACAAATACCATTGTTAAGGAGTTAAACCTAAATTTTTTTTAAAGACTTCTAGTATTAAATTATGTACGGCTAGATTAATATTAAACATACATAAATTCCTCAATAAAACCCTAAATAACTTTTTGATTGTAAAAAAAAAATATATATAAAACTGTTGACAATCCCACTCCCTAAGCAAAAGTTTAAATTTGCTTAAAAGATGAAAAAGGTTTCCTAATATTTAGGTACAAATAGATATAAACATAATCATCTTCTGCTGAGAAAAAGATTTGTAATAACAACATAATCCGTGCAACAAACAAAATCCAGCCCGAGATTAATTTCCGTAAGAGCTTCTCTCCGTATTCCTTGCCACCTGTTGCGGCTCTTGGAAAGGAAACTAATAATACTTGGCCGAAGTTTAATTTACCCAACCATTAATTTAATATGCCAACAGGAGCTCTTAAATGTTCAGAGCTTTAACTCCAATAAGGATATAAACTGTATTAATTCCATAATTTTCTTCCCTTCATGAAACGGGGTCACTTTTTTCCATACTTTGAATAAGGTAATATATTGAGCAGTAGCTCCCCAAACGTATTAAGAATCCTTAACAAAAAATGGTTTAATCATATTTTCAATAAAGCGATCACGTATTAGTAATATAGTACATTATTGTACTTTTTTAAATTTGTTGTGACCAATAAGGATTATAAACAAATGTGTTTTATAACAGATTTCCAATTATAACATAGTTTTTAAACTGTCTTATTTACAGGAAAATATATTAGGAATATTTGTAGAATAATTCCAAAAAGTGGGTTACAGTAGGACTTGTCTAATACAATTTGAGTGTCCGAATCGTTTGAAAAATGTTAATTTTTTATTGGATTGTTACATGTATGTTTTTTGCTCATAACTCTATCTAAAGGCAAAAAAAAATTATAATAAAGTTTTACTCTGCTTCATGTTTTTTTTATAAATTTAAGACGGTTGTCTTATAAATTTAACTAAAAAGATTAGTTATAATCAAATTTAGAAATTTTCAACAATTATTAAGATTGTGTTGTGGTTCATAATCGGCGTAATTTTATTGGTCACAATACATGGAAAATTAAACCAATTAGAGAAATAGCCTTCATATAAAATAGCTATATAAATTATTTTATGTCTCTACTCTAAAACAAACTGAAAGATAAGACTAAATTAACCTTATAGCTCTAAACCCAAATACATATTGATGTTTTTACAACACTAATATTACGTCTAAGTTTAAACTAGTCTCTAACCCTTGCTCTTACCCTATAAAGTCCCAACTTAATTTAGGATCTTGAAGAGCTTAAACTTATCCTTGATTATACTGATACTTAGTTCAAGTTAACTTTTTGGGTAGTCTAGTATAATTTTCCTCAATATACTCTTGTTCAACGTTTATCTTACACTTCTAAACTAGTTTTGATCATTTTTAGGTAAGCTCATCTTTACTCGCTTGTAACTAAATTGAATAAAAAACTATGTAAGAAATGTAAACAATTTAATTAAAAAATACATCCGTTGGTTGACGAAGTAAACATAATTGATAATTTCCATTAGAAAATAAATTCTGCCAGAGTCTGTGATGCTTGAGCAACCTTAACGTAAATAATTAATTTATTCCGAGTCAAATATTTTAATTCAAACCCTAAGTTATATTGGGAAGTTTTCGTTGAATCGTAACACCTGTGCTTTCAAACAACGAAATTTGTGGCTCCAGAGTGAATTAAGTTTTAGCAAATGCTAACAAAGTTTGTTCAGTTTTCAGTTTACTGATTTAGGAGACAGTATCTCAAAGCTAAGTTGAAATTACGATCAGCTTTCTCTTGCCTAAAATATTCATTATTATGTATGCATGCGCATAGTTTGCAAAAAAATTTGCATTTCCCCTACTTTTTAATTGAACAATATTTTCTTTTAAAATATACTTGAATACTCTTTTCTTTCATTAAAAACTAATATTGATTGGGGATAAAATTATTATTTTATGTTTATAAATTAAATTGTCAAAATTACATGTCAAATTTATTTAAAAGATTTTAAATAAAATAAAAATAAGTTACTTTAAACGACCCTGACTAAAGATGACTTTTTTCTCAATAAACATTCAACCACATTTTAAGTAATCCTTAGAATTTGGAGAACTTTTATGTTTTACCATTTTACAAATAATGTCTATAGGATTAGGTATTTTGTAAAAGGATCTAAGTTAAAAAATAAATCTACTGATAATAAAATATCGCTTCTACTGTTAGATAAAAACCCCCACACAACCATGACTTCTAACCGCGACCCTTCCAACGGAACGCGGTAGAGTTCAGTATTTGGTCTGAACTATAATATCTATCACTTCTTCTTCCGCCCTGTCGATACTCCTTAGACTGGGGCGGTGGCGACGTCCTGTAATCCAGCTACTTGGAGGTCACGAATTGTGGATAGTTATGAGCGATGGCTTGTGGATGCGATATTCCCTGGTGGGGATTAACGTCCGCACTAGTTAATACTAGTTCATCCATAAGTACCATCCTCATAATTAGACCAATTCGTATATGGGAGGTTGAAATTGTGGTTCGGATCCCACGTTAAACTGTAGGTCCCTAGATACCATTGGCTGTTGGGCTATGAATTAACAGTCCTGTCTAAGGAGAATGTCGGCCTTAGTCAGTAACAAGACTACAAGATCGCGCCACAATCATCCTACACTCATCCCTCATTCATACTTGGCTTTAAACTACCTATTGAGTTAGGTCGCCATTTCAATAAAGGTATTAAGGTATTAAGGTATGTGCTGTTTAATTTTTTTGTTGCAAAATTTTCTTTGTTTATTTTATTCTCTTTTATTTTCAAATTATATTTAGATTAACTAAGAAGAGATTTTATCTAAGTTCATTAAATTTATTCAGTTATGGATGTTATTTAGTAGTCTTTTATAGGAGTGTTAGGGTCTCTAGTTAATGTTGAAATTTTCATGTTAAATATGTGTATGAAATTGTAGGATTTGAGAGGGAAATGGTTAAAATGGAACTCTATACATCATTATACTTCTATAGTCTAATATATCCGTCCAAGAGTGTTTTACATTGATATGATTAAATAACTTGACAGGTTCTAAGTGTTTGACAGTACACATGGGAGTGGATATATTTAAATCTTTTAATATAATTTTTGTGGTGTTGTAAAATTGTAACGTGATTGGAAATTTGGCCTTCTTTCTGGAACAGGACATTTGCAAGCGTTGCGGTCGATTGAAGCCTGAATGATGAATAAAGCAACAACTACATTATTATTCATTACCGACCACTCTTCTTTCGTTGCTCTCCTTGTGTTGCTTTGTTTTCCAGTTTTTTTTAATTATTATACTAAAGAATATTTAATATTTAAAAAATATTTTCTAACAAAAATGTTGCAGAAAACTGTTATACGGTTCTTTTTGTCAGTTTTTCAATAAACGAATTAAATATATATTTATAGTTTTTCTAGCTTAAAAATAGTTTCATATTTCATTAAAGAAAAAAAAAATTAAAAAGACACAATCACTAAGCACTAGCCAAATTTTACCAAGCACACTTGGACTAGGATGATCTTCTTCAAGAAACTATGAGCACAACAAAAGTTTTTAGTTAAATAATTAATTTTGATCCCTACATAAATATAGTATTTGATCCAACATAATGACAATATTGAAATTAAAATTAAATTTAAATTGATTTTACTTCCGCAATAGTAATTACAATGTACAAGCAATAGAGAAATAAATTGCAGACGATTTTCCACAAAGGCAGAGCCTGTGAGTGAAAAATCATTTCACATTTATTTAATCTTCACGACGACCACACATTAACTATATATAGCTTAATTTAACATTTATTTGAATGCAGTGTGTGAGAGTAGTAATAAACAAACTTAATAATAGGTAGTACAAAAATGTACAGTAATAAAAACAAAAGAAACTTTTAAAGGTAAAAAAATGAACTCTTAAGGCTTTTAAGGCATTTAATTCATTCTCAAAAACAAATCTCATACATTTTCAAAGTAACCAATTATGGATTTTCAAATAAATTCATATTTACCAGATATGAATATAACTATTTGGGAGAATTATTAAATTATATGATTACATTTTTATAGTACACTGGAATATGCATATATTCAATATATTGATACAATCATCCAATATTTAAATTCACGGAACCCTTACTTTTGAGTACACACACAATGTTAGTATTTTTAAATTTGAAGCCTAATAAATTTCTTGGTAATAAAATTATATTTGTTTTTATATTCAAATAAAAATGCATCGTGCTTGACAATTATTGTAACGAGTTTTCTATTTGGGAAAAAGTTTTCTTTCTACCACGAAACAATACTCGTGACTTTTAGTATAGGTAGGTGTAATAAAAAGGTAAAATAACTAAAATAAACTAAAGTTATATTATTTTTTACTTCATTGAATCCATTTATTTGCAAAGTAATGTTTTTGAACAACCTTCAAACCTTAAAAAAAAAAAAAACTCTAATGTCTATATACAACTGTACAAACTGTTCTTTTTTTCACACAATTAGGAAATAGTTGTTGATTTTTAATGTTTTTATTTAGATTCTATAAAAAACAAATATTTAATTCTTTTAACCGTATAGACACATTTAGTTAAGTACCCACTCACTGAGTTCTAAATCGTAAATGGTAAACAGGAGAGTCCTCTCTATCAATCACTTCTGGTACGTTAAACACAGCGTTCCTTCAGATCACTGTTTGAGCTACAGAATTCACAGTGACTTCTACAATGTCACAATGCATTTAAAATAACCTATTATTCTTCTTGACAATTAATCTTACTGAATAAAAGGTATGTCACTGAAGTAGCTGGCCCTCAAATATTACTTTAAATAACTGCACGATACAAAGTTTTTCCTTCCCAAGTTTTAATTGAGATCTAGAAGTAGCATTAGATTTTAAGCTAAAAATTTATTTCAATAGTTTAGTAATATACAAGATATAGCATATAATTATTTATACGTATTATTATTTAAATCCACTTTATGAAACTGTAATTTTATGATTAAAGTTATAAACACAAAACGTTTACAAGTATTGAAGCATTTCAATATTTAATACGATTTTCCATTTTATTCTGGTTTTTCTTCTTTTCAGCCTTAGTTTTAAAGTTTTAAGGGTCATCTTCACCCTTGTAAAAACACTGAAAACATGTATCCGTATTTCCCTGTTTTGGACGGTGTTTTTGGATATCTATAATCAATTTACTTTGCGACGTCACAGAAAGTAATATTTGTTAAATATTCAAGATTTTGAGGTATGAGGGATTTATGTAACTATTCAACTAAACACTTACCAAGTTTAAAGAAAATCGAATGAAAAAGTTTGTCCGAAACAGTTGAATAAAATACCATGTTTTGCATAAAAGCCATATGGTTAACATTGCCGACTGCGTAACAATGGGCTGCCAGCCCAAAAGTGAAGATGACTCTTAAGAGAGAGAATTTCATTTCTAAAGTTAAAAATATCGTACTTATTGCAAAAATTAAAATTACTTTGTTTTTTTATCTTTAGTATTATATTAGCTCGACTTCAGTAGGCTCACTATGTAACAGTTTTTTAATATATCGCTGTAGATAACAAAATAATTTTTACGTGATCAAGAGAATTGATAAAATGGATTAACCTTCACATTGAATAACTTTTTCATGGATAATTTTACGTTCTCATTTTTCTACATATTAGAACGATATGAGCACAATACCTCAAGTCTTCGGTCCATATCCGCAGAGATATAACTATTAGCTTAAGAACAATGCTATGTGACAGCCGCAGATTCATTAATTAGCTCATTCATCAGCCATTTAGCCTATTCATCAGAGCTCTGGCCTCACAAGCCAGCGGTCCCCGGTTCGATCCCGGGCGACAACATTACACGCACAAACATGAGCGGTCACCTCTAGCTAGCCTATGTGACTTAATGCCGTGACGGTTTGCTGTCTTTAGATCATCGCCAGGCCTGTTTTCCCATGGTGACGGGAAGTTGAGGTTTAAAAAATAAAAAAATTAATCAAATTGCCGTTTTGTTCGTTGCTTTGCACAGAGAGCTCAACTCGAAAATCTGCTCTAACCATATAAACTAGGCAACATATTGAAATAAATTGACAACAATTTAGTTAAAGTTTAAGTATGTCACTTAAAGTGTTGCTAATAACATCAAACCTTTGTTCCAGGTTACTTTAATCTCTTCTTCAGTTGTAAGTTAATGGAACAGTTTAATCTTATCCATACAATCAATGCACTGCCAGTTTTAAACAAACTGATAGTGGCAGTGACGATTTAGTTGTTTTAGGGAACAATAGGATTAGAATATGCTAGAAATTATCATAATATGACTAACCTCAGGCTAAGCATACAATTAACTCATTTGAATCAAACTTATATTGTTATCTATACTCATTTAATACGCTAAGGGTTTTTTTTTTTTTTTTTTTTTTTTTTTTTTGTCTTGAGAACTCCTCCTACAATTTTCAACAGATTTTCAAGTTTTTGGTGTCGTTGGACAGGGATTGGTCTGCAGTTGCTTCCGCCAAAAACTGATGAGAATCTGACGGAAAAAAGGCGTTATCCACCATTGAAATCTCAAAATTTCCCATTTAAATAACATTGGGATTGAATAAAGCATTTTAAACATCTGTTAATAATCAGCTGTAAATACGTGTAGTTTTGGTGATTGCAGATATTCACAATATTGGATTGGTCGGATGTCATTGATTTAGAGATAAAAGTAACATTTGTATTGTATTCAAATAAATTGCTCGATTTCGAGCAACACGTTTACTAGTATTAATAATATCAATACGTTGTAAATGTAACTCTGTAGAGGCAAGTTTGGTCGAATTTTGTGGCCGGCGGAGTTTTACACGCGTCTCTCTATGAGTTTTATATTTTGTGTTCTAATGAAGGACCTTATCAGTAGCAGGATAAAGCAGTAGACTAAATTTAAGAGATTTACCAGAATGTAGTGAAAACGTTTCATAATTTTTCTACCTAAAACAAACTGCCTTTGTTCATTTGAAGACAAAATTATAATAATAAATACGAAAATGACAATAATGAAACGGTAGGTCATGAAAGGGAAACGCGTGATTCTTCTGATGCATTTGGCGGTACTGGGGTCCAGACCATCATCCACGATGGAACTAATCATCTCGCCTTGTGAGCATTCCACGCCGTTGAGGAAATTTTGACGAGACTAGCAGGACGTTTACTGGTGGCTTTGAGAGAAAGCGTATCCTATCTGAAAGTCTGTCCGTCAACCCGTCGCATCACAATAAGGGCTCGAAGATGCCCTGATTTCGGAGAAGAGTCAGGAGCATTAAAAGCCGCTAGGAAAGCTCTCAGATGAGCAATGAACTATTATTGTTATAAAATAGTAACCCAGTAGCACGGCACTCGCTCTCCACTCGGCTTAAATTACAAATTGAAATTAAATGTCAAAATATGGATAAGAAGTTTTACCTCTTACCTGAAACAACTTTAAAAGAAAATAAATAATATACAAATTAATTCGAGTTTCTTTTTAGAAGTTCAGAAACTCGTTGACTTAAAATGAATCATCCATATAGTTTATTAAGGTGACGTGACAATGAAGAGGAGAGAAAGCCACATCTTAATCTTTTTACTGCCACACAGATAAAATTAAACAATAAAAGACAAGTGATAATAAAACGGAGCTATGTGCAAACCTTATGACTGGTGTTGCATTTTTATTCAGCCAACATTCATGGCATTAAACATGCATTATTTTAATGCCAATAGTATAAAACGTGACTAGCAGCAGCACCGTTCAAGTGGGGATTAATTTCAGTTTAGCCGAGCTTGATTACATCGCAGCGTGCTCCTGAATTCAAATTGTTTTCCATCTGGCCAATTTTCTGCAACAAAACATTCTATTTGTAATGTACTGAGGAAATTAAGATTCTAAATTCCACTTGAGAATATTAAATCACCTAGCGTTACTTGCGTATTTTTTTCCTAATACAATAAAAACGTTAATTCTTTTGTTTGTTCTATTCTTTTTATTGGTTTTTAATAAAAACGTTTAGCGTTTAGTACGGTAAGAACTATTACTATTGCAACTCTGGTAATAGATTATATCTTCCATTTTTTATTATTTTTATGTATTTGTGACAAAACTCGAATTACTTAGATCAGTTCTGGACCCAGACGCTATTTTTTTATTTAGGATACTAACTAATGAGCAACCTACCAGATCAACATAAGATTTTAACTATTAGATATAATTTTAATTCTGATACTGTGTAACAAAATTACTATTGATATTATGCATACTCAGTACGAATCTTTTTCGTCATGTGAAAAACAAGTATTGAAAAATAGGTTTATAATCAAGATTGACCGATTAAAACTTCATATGGATATGTAATTATTTTTCTAACATCAGATATTATTTAAATATCCACACGTAAAAAGATTGGAAAATAGTAATGTTAAGTAAACTATTTGTAATATCCTATGGGTCACAAACAAAATCCAGCCCGAGATTAATTTCCGTAAGAGCTCCTCTCCGTATTCCTTGCCACCTGTTGCGGCTCTTGAAAGGAAACTAATAATACTTGGCCGAAGTTTAATTTTACCCAACCATTAATTTAATATGCCAACAGTCGCTCTTAAATGTCCCAAAGCTTTATCTGCAATAAGGATGAATTGTTTAACTCCCGTAATTTCATTCTTTTAAAACTTGTTGCCAAAATGTTTGTAATTGTACATTTCCTGTATTTTCGTACAAAGTGCAACTTTTTATTACTTGCATTTCATTATGTGTTTCAAATATGATTTTTTTACTTTTTTTCGTAAACTAGTTTGTTTGGACTTTATTATACATACAGTATCATACAAACTAGACTAAAAAAATTAGTGATATCTTTGAAAACCATTTCGATCTTGGGTTCTACATGTTTCGACAACCATGCCACAATCCCGTAACGGTTCCCATCTTAAACTTTTAATTCGTATCTGTTTATCTGTAATTTTCACTTAGTGTTGTAAAAATGTGCACACATATTTTTACCATAATAAGACGTCCTCATGTTTAAGCTGTTTCTTCAGTAAAACAAAAAAAGCCATAGTTTACAAAAATGTCAAGGAACTTGGAGGTTACCATCCTAAATGTAAAGATTCCTCGAATTTTTTTCATAAAATTAAAGTCTTATTTTTTAATAATAGTAGTGTAGTTTGCGGTGGTATTATGAAGGCCTTTCATTTACTATTGTTATAGTAAATCAAATGCTTGATTAGTAGTTGTAATCACGAGTGGCTAAAAGACTGAAAAATATACTACTGTAGGCCTACTTTATTTGTGACCAATTTAAATGCGGTAAAATAAAGTGATTTTGGGTCGACCATTTATATAGGTATAGGTGATCACCCATCAAACACGTAGGCCTAACAACACAGATGCTGCTTGACCTAATCTCTCAAGCACAATAAATCATACTCTTTGAAATTAAAAACATTGCATGATTAAAAATTAATTGTAAAAAAACAATCATCTGATTGCTTAGTTTTATTACACTAATTTCGTCAGATACCAAGCTCTCATTGGTCTATAATTTGTAACATAATTTCACTCATGTGTACTAATGGGTTTAATAATGTACATTTTTATGATGCTACTTGTAATATCATAATTGTTATTTATTGCAATTGTCTTAGATAATAGTAGTTTATTCAACGATGCAAACTCTAATCTAGTCTCCAGCCCTTTCTATCTCATTCCTTATTGGCATGAACTAGTTATGGTTCTAGGAGAGCAGGGAACTGATAATACTTGGCCAAAGTTTAACTTTTGAGTCATAAATATAATAGGTTGCAAAGTTCTCTAATTTCTCCCTTAGTCTTGTCTTCTAACAATGCCTTTCTTATGAGTGTAGTGCTTCATAAAATTAAAGGTTTATTTCACTCATTCTTAATAGTTTTTAATTGTTAAAAATTACATTTCTTTTCTATTTGAAAACGTGTAAAAAATTAAGTGATTTTTAGTTTTTCATAAATTCAATATTAATTAATTTGAAAAATAAACTGTTCCATATATAACTGCAGTTTTTAGCGAATTTCCCTATAGGGAATACGCTATTACGGTAGTAGTCGTGGTGAAACCTAGGTCCGGGACCATAAACTTTTTCGTTTTAAGGTCCCCAGAAGCCAAAAACACCATTCGTTCAATTTCATATATATATATGTGTGTGTGTGTGTGTGTGTATCCGTGGTCTCGATAACTTTTGACAGGAACCTTCGATTTGGATGAAATTTGGTATGAAGGTGTAAGACCAGGTCTATTTTCATGAGTTCGCAAACCAGCATGATCGGGTTATGGGAACGGGGGTTTATGGGGTTTCAAAAGGGGTCAAAAATGGGTTTTTGGCATTTTTGGACCTTAATTTTCAAAATTCAACAATTTTAACTAAAACCATTTAAAAGAGCTTAAAAAAACAAACAATTTGGTATTTTTAATTTTAACTTCGCTTAACAGGTTACGGAGAAAAGTCAAAAATAGGTCCCCATGTTATTCTTATGGGAAATCAACAAAACCCTATATCACGCTTCTTTATTGGAATAACTTGATCAAATTTGGCATATATATTCACTAGGTAGGGTTTAACCGATATTTCCTTACAACACCCATATGGCGGCAAACCTACATACTCACCCCCATGGGGTTTATGGGGAAACTTAAAAATGCCGAATATTGATAAAATTTGATATTCACCTAACCTAACTATTACATTTCCTAACAAACTAACATTTTCTAACAACATCCCATGGCAGCAAACCTACATACTCATTCCTATGGTGTTTATGGGAAAATACTAAATCTCAAGATTCTTTGGAAATTCGCTGAGTACGCAGGTCTGCTGCGACGGGGGTGTATTTATGTATATATCTTCTAATCCTATACGGTGGGTGGTGAGTTCCAAGTCCGTCCATTTTCAACTTTTCAAACGTAGAGAGTTGGTTTAATGAGCTCGTTTGTACGCACGGTCTGGGTCGTCATCTTCAGAGTTAATACAATGTTCTACCTCGACCTCATGTCTTGTTAAAAAGATCACCCTAGAGTATGTTATTATAACTTTATTCATTCTTGTATTGATGCAAATTGAGGTTTTAGTCAAATTATTGGTCAACCTAAAAGTAATTGCAAAAATAATTTATTTTCATCCATAACAATGAACAATTACCTAAGCAGGGCGATGGTGATAGGCCATCCACTCTTTGAAGCTGCGCAAGCCTGCTATAGCCAACAATGAAATAAAAAAATTTTTTTTTGCTTAGTTAATTATCAGTAAAAATCCATTAATATTTGTTGACAATCTAATTATAGTTATTTATGCTTTATATGAAAGTATACAGGTTAACTAACAACAACATTTTAGAATGGAGTTAAATACATTTTACACTAATCAATTTATAATGGACTATTACAAGTAGAAATTAAATAATTACGGAACACAACTGTAAAAATTTTACAGAGCCAATGATTATTTAATTAATTACAAGAGATAGATAACTAGCCTAAAAAACTATCCTGATTATCGGTAAAATAATTCATGTACACCACTCAGTAAACCACAGAGTGTTGTAATGCATAAAGTACATGTTCTACAAAGCGTGTTAGGGTGAGCCTTGCATGCGAATGTGTGCCTGCACCTAGAGTGGTGATTTGACTTTGGTCGTGGAATGTTTGACTTCAACTATTCCAATAAGGGGCCGACTTGAAGAGAAATACGAAGACATGACGAACTTAATTGGGTTTGGAAACTTACATCGTAGCATTGAGGGTAAAGTTAAATCACTGGACAACGTTTCTAATAGTTGTTACTTCTAAAATAAATAAATATTTGGAATGTTGTTTACATACAGATTAGAAGTTATAAACTAGTAAATAAAATTGTTATGACTATATAGATTTCCCTCTAAACTAGTATTAAATCATTTTTCTTACAAATCTTTATAAAATATTAATTTCGTGTCATTATCAAAACCTAAAATTTGTAATAATATTGAATAAGTCCGTCAAATATGAACAGGGAATATTAAACTGTTTAGAATATCATGAAATAACTATAAATAGTAAAAAATTTGTGTTTTAATTCTTTTGTCACATATTCTAATTAAAACCGGTCATAAACGTCTTAAGAGCGCTTCTCGACTGTGGAATTCACATACAAAACGTAATTAGCGATTCTGCAGGTTATTATGTGTCGACCTGATTAATTTTCCCCTTTCTCAAATAAAACCTGGACTATTTTCATGGAATTCAAATACTTTATAATCCTCCTTTAAGATCAATATGGTCTATGACGATTCATACTAATAACTACAATAACTAATTTAGTTTTAAAATGCTACTTAACGGCATTATAACTTTGGTTTGAAGTCTAACTATAATAGATTTCTCGTTATAATTCTTCTGGTTATTAAACGTATTAATGATACGTTCATACAATTAATCTTACATTTTTTTAATATACTTATTTGCCTGAAAATTTCATTACAATATATTCAACAAATTATTGCAAATGATTAAAAATGTATTAAAATAAAAATAATTTACTAGAGAACTCGGTGACAACTAACTCGTTAGAAACCAGTACTTTCCGTCTTGGTCCAAATGTAGTCAAAATGTTACCCAGGGTTCATATTTATTAGGACACAATGGATCCAAAATAACAATCAATTGACAATTGAAGGAAAATAAATAGTTTTGGCTCAAAGTAGAATCTTAAAAATATCGTCTCAAAGACTAAAAAATTATCAAATTGATCATAAAATATTGTTTAACTTCCAAGTGTAAAAGAAAAGCTGGCGAAGCTCAAGATGTGAATCAATTAATGCCCAACAGACAATCTGATATCTCAGCCCAATAATTAACAAGGAAATTTCTTAATATACAAAGACATGTAATTAGCCCCTGTTTTGTTTAATGCTCTCAATATAGGTTCATTAAAAATATATATTCAAATCTTCCTGGTGTGAAGTTAGCAATAACATTAGTTAACTATGGTTTAACATTGAAATCAATAAATAAACTTATATTCTGTATAAAACGAGTAAAAATAATTAACCTACATATTAATTAAAAATAATTTATTTACCATAACGATGTAAGGACAATAAGAAATAATGTATTTTTTGTTATTAATGATATAATTTGAAGCATTTAAGTATGAAATTTTACTCTTATTTATAGCTAAGCAAAAAATGCAACCAAATAAAGAATAACTACTCCAGTACAACTAAACCAGGTGTCCCACGTAAGGTGTCTTAAATCGATTATTATAGATCAACAGTTTGTCCTACAATCTTTAAGTAAAATCATTTCCCACTAAATTGACCCCAAGGAATAATTTAAAAATATTTTTAACATTGTATAAATACAGGGTGTCCCAAAAACTGGGGGTCACCTGTTCGATTCTTTTAAATTTCAAATACAAATATATGTCATATTATACATCTTTAGAAAGGTATATGTAATACAAACATTTTGGTGAAAACAGAATTTTGTTATCTTTATTTGTTTCAAAATGGCGTCCATTTTTGTAGGCAAAATAAAAAACTTATGGAATTCCCTGTAATTCTCTTATTATTTGTCCTAAATGACTTCTGATTCAAAATACTAATTTGAAATAAGCTAAGCTTTACAATGATATTTCACGAGACCAAATTTATTAAAAATCCAAAATTTACAAAATTTAATATTTTTGAAAATGTTTATATAAACATAAGTGAAAAAATTTTAATTCAAACACATGTAACTTTGTACATCATATTAAAGCTCTCGTTTGAGCAACTATGTAATTTACACTAGTGCCCTATCTCTTTTCGATTCGTAGTATTAAAGTAACATTGTCATTTTCCCATATAACTTGCATGTTAATTTAATGGCATGGCAACAATGGAAGAAGGACTACCGTACTATCATGTCCTGATTGATTAACATGCAAGTTAAATGGAAATATGACATTTCTACTTAATTACTACAAAACCAAGAGAGATACGGCATTAGTGTAAATTAAAAAGTTGCTCAAATTAACGAGAGCTTTAATATAATGTACGAAATGACATGTATTTGTATTTGAAATTTTCAAGTTTTGTTTATTTAAACATTTTCAAAAATATTAAATTTTGGAATTTTTTTTAATAAATGTGGTCTTGTGACATATCATCGTAAAGCTTGGCTTATTTCAAATAAGTATTTTGAATCTGTAGTTATTTATGACAAATAATAAGAGAATTACAGGGTATTCCTTAAGTTTTTATTTTGGCTACAAAAATGGACATTTTGAAACGAATAAAGATAACAAAATTCTATTTGTACCAAAATGTTTGTATTAAATAGACCTTTCTAATAATGTATAATATGACATATGTTTGTTTTAAAATTTAAAATTTCCGAGATTCGAACATGTGACCCCAGTTTTTGGGACACCCTGTATTTATAAAACTTTAAAAATATTTTTAAATTATTCCTTGGGGTCAATTTTGTTGGAAATGATTTTATTTCAAGATTGTAGGACAAACTGTTGATCTATAATCGATTTGAGACACCCGGTATAAGTCACAAGGGTAAACTAGTTTTTATTCAGGTCAATTATTTTTTGTGGTTATTCATAAAAAATATACATATTTAAACAGCCATAGATCGATATCGAAAAGTAAGATTGAAAAACTTAAGTTTTAAACTTAACTTATAAACGTTTTTAACATTCCCTTCATATAAAAAACGCATATTTTTTTATTTCAATTAATTAAATCTCATAAGCTTACCAAGCCGACAAATTAAATAAAAGCAGTAATCGATAGTAAATTACCTTATCCAATGTGTAGAATATTCGTAGTCATTAGAGTGATAAATGGCTTTTAGATTGTGTTAATTTAAGTTTGTCGAGTCATTATATTCAATAATCTGGAAATCGGTTTTAGAGCCGATTATGTCTCGTGATTTGTATGTGATTTTTGTACTTTTTATCTCGAAATAAAAGGTGTTAAGTAGGAAATTTGTTAATTTTTTTTAGTTTATGTTGCCAAAGATATTGATACTATTCAAGTTTAAATTCTTTATAAATAAATTATAAGGATGGAATTTAGATTATTTTGTTATAATTAATTTAACTTAATTGTTTCAATTTAATTAATAAATTTTTATAAGAAAATGTGTAAGTGTTATTTTCTTATACAGTATATGGATTTTAATTAGAAGATATTTTTAAAAAGGTTAAGCTATTTAGCCTATAACTAGGAATAAAAACTAGTTTTGCACACAAAATATTTTATAATCATAAGAATACTAACCGTATATTAGAACCAGAATAGTAAATTCGATATATAAGTAAATAAACAAATAGTCACATAATCTCAAGTAATTTGAGATAAGTTTATATAAGATATATATGTGTGTTATGATGTATAAATTCTATTAACTAAAATTCGTATTCATTAAAAAAAAGTTGTAAATAATAAATAGTTTTAAAGTACTTATCTAAACAATATTTTTTTCTTCATACTTCTATTTCTCATTGTTTCATTTACTCTGTAACATATTACCTATTGGGTCTTGATACATGACCAAATCTTATTGTAATATTAATATTTTTCCAAAGCACAAAACTAAACCTCATAAATGTCAACATTCATTCACAAAGTTGACAATATTGATGAACCAGCCAAACTGTGGTTGCCGGAGCAAACCACGTCTCCTTACCAACACGGTCCAAATCAGCGATTAAATTTTGGTAAATCAGTCAATATTGATGACGCCGGTCAAAATATCAATTTAACAGTTAATTGATTCCATAATTTTACACACATTGAAAAATAAATATAATTTTACCAATTTTTATTACAATAGCCTACTTATTGCTTTTTATTTACATGATACTTAGTTTATCTCAAGATACAATACATTTACAATAATTTAGGTTATCTAAAACTAAATAGCCCACAAAATGTCAACAAGTGGTGATGAAAATACAAATGTGGCTCATTTTTCCGGTTTATCAGCTTACGGTATGTTGATTCAACATCTGGTTGATTATTATGTTCGGGTGCAAACTTTGTTTTGGACAAGGTAATCAAGCTGTGGTGTTAAGAGCAGAAAAATAACTCGGTAGGAGGATATTGCGTTGTCCCATGCTGATGTAATTCCATCCATTCAGCGGCATATAAAGGGATTCCCTCGCAAGTCTGCCACCTGTTAACAATATTAAACTCGTAATCTCAGAGTGCAAAAGAGTGCCTACTTGCAATTCGTGTGAAAAATATTAATTTACTTTTCACCATCTCTCCAACAATAATTTACAAGTGTGATGTATCAGTTTTGACAAATGTTTTCATTTATATTTATTTCATCGATAACATTTCATTTTATTTTTCAACATTTCGACTTGCTTAGTGGTGCTTAACAACCCCGAAGATATCTGTCCAACCGGCTGCACTTGCTCTTTTGGAGTCGCAGAAGCGCTTTCGGAATGACCATTATCCACTGCCTTTGTATTGATGTGCCTGAAGCGACTCATGTTATTTTTTTACACACGCTACCAGGTTAGTAGTTTGTCCAAGTACAGTTAGTTACATTTAACCATGATATTCAACCAACTTCAGTCGGTTGCGGCAACCTTTTAAGCCGGTTGGTGCTATAGCAACACTCTTAATCTGTTAACGGTAAATAGTTTTGTGGTTAAAATCAACCTTCTTATTTTCTCAGTGTTCGGATTCAATAGGACAGCAAGCCAGGGGAGTGGAATCATTATTTGGAGATATGTTTAGCAGTTTAAATTAGTATGTCTTCTTGCCCATTATATTAAGTGTTGGTGCTATTGCGCAGGATGATATAAAAAGACGCCTATAAAACAAAATAAAACTATTTTTATATTTTAATCTCTTACATATATGAATGTAAAATTGAAAGTATAAATTAAAATTTATTTTAACCTTTAAAGTTGAAGTTAATAACGGTTTTTTAGTTTTATTTAAAAAATCCGATTTAAACTGCTTTTTTCACACTTTGAAAAGCAGACACGGAGTACAGTAAAGTGGTGCAGTTTGCTTCAGTAGAGGAATTAGTTCATCCAAAACACCAAAAAGGATCAAAGGACGAGGACAGCAACCGTAAACCACAACTCTCCTGTCCGCATATCCACATAAGCGAAGTGAAACCCTAGCATGAAGCCGACGAAACGAATATTCATGAAAATTATTTAAAGTGTAAATAGACTTATTTTATTCACATTTTTAGTTGTTTCTTGTTTGATAGCTCCTTCTTAAGAGGAATATAAAAAATATCATTAGTGATATATTCATTCTAAAATTGCTCCCAAGTACATTAGAATGGAAAAATTATAATCGAACCCCTTTCTCCAACACGGAAAATCATTAACACTAAAATTGTTTAATATCTACTTCAGTGGTAATAATAAAATTTAGGAACTATACTTGACCTTTTATTGAGTGCATTTGACTTTGCTTCCACAATTTAAAATGAGCAGGATAAAATTATGTCTTCCAACACTACCTGATACGTTTATACTCACGCCATATTTAGTATGGCAAATCTATCAGATCTAGATAATCTAGATAATACAGATAATACAGATCTAGTTAATACAGATAATACAGATCTAGATAATACAGATCAAGATATATTTATATCTCTATAATGTTATGTTTTTTTTTCGAAACTGTCAGGGAGAAAGTATATTTCAAATGACTTCACATACATTTTCATTTTAAATAACCCAAAAACGACCCCTATCCAATCAAAAATAACCTTCCGGGTCATCTGGGAATTGAATTCGTAAATTCATTGGAATGGAGGTTTAAAGTATAACGAGGGGTCTAGCGGGTAGGGTCTATTTTGTGTAGCCCCTTAACATTGTATACACGGGCGTTCGCCTCACCCTCTATTTCAACTACTTTTAATATATATTTCATACTGTATGACAACATGTACAATTCTTATGAAATAAAATGCATAGGCCTATATCATTCATAGTGATTCTCTTTACCTCAAGTTGTAGGCCCTACTGTAAAAAATATGTTTCTATCGTCTGAATTAATTGTGAAAAATTTAATTCATTATCGTTTCAAATTATCAGTCTAATCTTATCAGGCGTCTGGGAGATTTAAAAATTAAAGTCGCAAATTCTTTGAAGTTAGGTGTTTAAAGTTACATCTAAGGGTCTAGCGCATTTACATTAAGGAGAAAATATCGTTCATTTAAATTGCAACTGTTATTAAATAAATTAGAATATTGGGATGAAGAAGCAAAAAGCTTTATTTAGCTACTATATCTAATTAAAACAATATTCACAGGTTAAAGTGCTTGTGAAAGTCATCTTCACCCACAATCTTTAAACCTAGTTTTTAATAACTTACGAAACTGATTAATAATTTATATCGTCGATAGTCATTATAATGAACAGTCGTTTAGTCGTTATTAAACTTGTATTTAAGTGTTTGAAGAAACTACAACTAGAACTACAAAACGAAGATTCAACTCCAATATGAGCCCGTTGTAAACATTGACATCAATCAATGACCCGCATGCAATCACTGGATAATTAGCGACTCTGTTATTGAAGGGAATTGGTCGGTCATATACAAGTCGGTCATATACAATTGGTATGTCATATGAGAGTCCCTTTATCATTTATCTACTCTTTTAACGTTAAACAAAAAACTAATCCAACGGTGAAAAATATAATATAAATAATTAAATTATTAAATTTGTTTATTTCCTTCGAAAACAACCAACAATATACAACACATGCATAACAATTTCAGCACTAATGGGATTCCGCACTACTAGAACGATCTAAACTATCCTGATCAAATTAAAATTTTATTCTGATTATGTTAATTCTACATAATTATATGACTACAATAATAAATTTATCCCGGCAATACAAAAGTTTGTTTTGTGGTAATGCCAAACTAAACTAGTTTGAACTCATTTAGAAAGTTATTTTATTCTTTTGTTTACATCTTATCTTGGTTGTAATTAATTATCTTATTTTACCCTATTTTTACTGTAATGAATATAGAATACAAATATTTTTTAGTTTTAGCAACCTTTTAAAAATGGTATTCTTATGCTTTTTAATAAAACTTCTATATGTTTATTTTCAAAATTTATTAAGTTATTTCAAAATCAACATGCATGATCCTCTTTGAAAGGTTTAATTAATAATTGACTTTAAAATTCCATATTTACTCCAATCTTATAACCCAGCAATTAATTAAAACCATATTACAATACCAATTTATATTGGATTCATGCACATCATAAAACTACCTATTCGCAGAGAAATATGTAACCCAAAAACCAGTTAAACATGCATTTCTTGTTTTATAAACAATGTTATATTTTTATGGCAATCTAGTTTAACTAATCAAATGAAAGCTAAAAAATACATACACCAGTCTAAACTTCGCGAAATTTACTGTACGTATAGGAAACATAAACATAAGTACGGTACACTCAGTAATTAACGAAACGAGGTTGTTATTCATTTTCCCTTAGTATTATTTCGCCGTCATGTTTGTATACACAATAATAACTGGGTAGAATGATATTACATTTTCACATGCTGACGTAATTCCATCCATTCAGCGGCATACAAAGGGATTCCGCCGCCAGTCTGCCACCTGTTAACAATATTAAATTTGGATATCGCGTAACACAAGTATATTTTACTTGTGATTCTTTCAATTACATTATAATCCACCAAGAAATTTTTCTTGTTGAATGTTGTAGGATGTAAATATGGTAAATAAAAAATTAAACATGAGGCCATTGTTGGAATTTAATTAGAATACAGTTATCAATGTTTTAAATGTGGTTTACATAAACAATAAGACGGTAACATTTCGTTGGTAACAATATTTTATATGTATTTTTTCTGAACATGACACAAATTTTAATGAATATTTAATGTATCCATTTTTTAACCTATCTAACCTAATTTCGTTTTGTAAATTAACTTTAAAATTACATAAAAACGCCATTGGTGTGTTGAATTTGATGTCATGATTCTCATTAGTTGACTTGTTCAAATAAAACATAAATACAATATTATACATTGTTCACCACAAAAGGTTTCATTTTTTAATATGAAATTAATTAAAGATAAAATCTTTAACAGAATTAATCATTCATATTAATTAAACATCACATATCTTTAGCAGAAATTGTATTGAAATATTTAAAACAGAAAAATGTTTTTAATCCTTTAACTGTATTTAGCTTTACACGTTCGGGTTTCACCTGTTAACGGGGACAGGACCGTTGTGGTTGCGGTTACTGTGCTGGTCCTTTGATCTTTTCTGGTGTTTTGGATGAACTAATAAAAACTTTTCCCTCAACTAAAGCAAACCACACTGTTTAACTGTAGGCTTGCCTTTTCGTCGTAAAAGGCCAACAAAGTGCTTCAAACTGTGAGCTTTAAGGGGTTTAATTTTATTTTTTTATGCCTCTATAAAAATATGGCCAATAGCAATATATTAAAAAAATTGTTAATTGTAATAATTTAATAATTTATTATATAATTCAATTCATACAAATAATAATTTCATCACATTGGTGTAAAACACTGCGAACAATTATCAGTTTATAACTCATTAACTCTTCACATTTTAAGTTTACAATCAGAGCTGAGCTAATGCCGTTTCTCCTGTTCAATGACATGGAAGTATTGTAAATTTTGTATTTTTTTATTGTAACATTTTGAATGGCTATGGTGTTGACCTATTGGAATCCGTTTCATTTGATCTCCTTTACAATATAATATCTTTGAAAATAGGAAAGAGTTGCTACTAAAAACCACGAGACCCTCCTAAAACTAACATTGTCCTAAAATAAAGTATTACAAGATGTAAAAATGTTCGTAACTGTGCAAAAAACTTATTTTTAACATATTATTTATATGTATAACATATTTTTTATATGTTTTTTCAATAATTTAAATGATATAGTCATTATTTATCAGAACCTGGCAGTACGTTTCTTTTTTTTTAAATTTCAATACAGTAATAATATGTATGATGGTTCACTAATAAATACTATAATTAGCATTTATAAATTAAAAACAAAAAATATTTAGTTTAGAAGGACGTCAACAATTTTTAAGATACCTAATATTTCACTACTGTAATCTTCTTATTTTTTACAGATTCTCTTAAGTTTTGAAATGAACTTAAAGACTTTACATTCATCAACTAACTTGTCGTCCACTATAATTCGAGTCTTAAAGTTCTTAAGCTCTTTGAATTATTGAATCAATATATATTTATCTCCTTAAAGTATGAAGGGCCTCATATAACTATTAAACTGAACACTTACCAAGCGGTTGAAAAATGGCGTCCGAAACAGGGGAATAAACTACCATGTTTTGCATTAAAAGCCATATGGTTAACATTGCCGACTGTGCAACAATGGGCACCAGCCCAAAGTTGAAGATGACTCTTAATGAATTCAATTAACTTGGTTCGTCTTAGGTGACAGAAATAATGATTTCATTTGTGTAAAATCTCTAGGTATGTGATCTATTGAATGTTGTTTAGTATAAATAATATAAAGTCAACGGAGCAAAGATTATTTCGTAGTATAGCATCGTTCTAGATGTTCCTTGTAACAGGGTTTAATTAAAGAAGAACATCCTTTGCAATTACTGTTAACAAGCTTCAAAATAACACATACTTTTGTTCTTAACTCAAAATGAATTAAGACTCGTAGAATAGCTCTTCTTAATACCATAAAACGGAACAAACGATATGTACATACAATAATAACAAATATACATATACGTACATATATATATGTATAAATTAAGGTTGAAAATTCGCTCGTCTTTTATTTTGTTTATTTGTTTTTACTATTTGTATTCCAGCATTATTTATATGATTTCATGGTATTTCCTCTCGATTCAGATTACATTTTATAGTGAGTGGTTTTATAACGGTAACATCTAATAGCTAGTTCATGGCATCTGCGGTTGACATAGCATGCCTCTAACCATTGTAATGAGTGTGATGCATAACTAATATTACTCTTCCAGTTATATTAAAAAAGTTAATAACAACGTTGTAATAAATACTTTTAATAATTGTTCATAGTTTACTTATAGATTAAAATTAAAAATTGTATTGATACAATAAAACATATTCAACATTTTATGAACTATAATTAAGAAATTACAATTACCAAACATAAATTTAAATTATAATGTTAAATTAAACAGTCATTAAATTTATTTGGGAAACAGAAACAAAGAAAACTTAGAAACTTAGGAAACAAATGTTTAGCAACTTTTGGCCGGCTTGTTGGGAGAAATATTGGATCCATCTCAGCAGAGCTCAACTCCTCATCCCCGAGTGACGTCCATTGTTGGGCGGAGGCCGGAAAAATATCCGAGACGTAATTACTATACTTATCCCAGCAGGCAAGCGTCTGCAACTCTCATGAAGAATATTTGGCTATTCAATTTTTAAATTATTAATGATGGGTTTTGAAACTTTAAATAAACTGTAAATTCTTTAAAAAAAATTATCATGATTTTTGGCCACGATAGTTCACTGTACAAACTACATTTGAAACTCTGTAAATGTATGTTTCTAAAAGGTTTTTCCAGATAATGTGTTGTACAGTAGGTTTCTTTCAATATTACAGCCCTCTAAAATAAAATATCTTTGTTGATATTTGAAGTATATATTAGGTAAATATGTAATTACCTATATTTAGCATTAATTAAGTACAATTAAAAAAGCATTAATTGAAGTACAATTAATGCTTTTATAACAGCATTAATTGTACTTCAATTAAAAAAAAATGTAGATATAATAAATTTATAGTCATTTTAGTTTAATTAAATAACTTTTTATTTATTATTATTATTTTTAATGGCAGTGCAATTAAATGAATGGCATTAAACAAGATGGAAGGAGCAAAGCATGAAATAAATTACTGGCTACAAAATGCTTACGGTATTAACTATATAATATTTTCATCATACCCTTGTGATAAACATTGTTTTCGGAACAGTACGCTCTGATTGAAACTAGTCGATTCCAGATGGGTTTGTAAACAGTTCGGAATAATAATAGTTTTCGGGACACCTTAACAAGTTAATTAATTTGTATTTGTACCAACAACTGACAACATTACAAAAATACAATATAAACAAATAAATAAGTAAGAAGGGATATTTAGTATTAGCTTTTATGTAATCTGTGTATTTATTAAAGGTGGTATGATGAAAAGTAGCGTTCGTAACTCGCCCGAAAGTGGTATAGCGGGCTTGGTGTCGGCTTCACCTCGTACTTGAAACTCGATCTTGTACCGGTAACGACCACTTTCCGGACTAGTGACGAAATTAATATACAATTTATTGTTTACAAAATTAATAGCCTAAATAGAAGGTAATGAGATAGTTTATGAAATTGTCATTGAAATTATTATTGTAGGAACTTATTAACGAATATTTTAATATTCATAAGGTGCTTTATGGAAAGTGAAAACTAAAAAGATCAAATGTCCACTCCTCTTACTTTCCCCCACACTCCTTGCCCTCGCTTTCCAAGGTTTGCAAAGAATGGGAACAATTCTCATGCCAATGCTTCCACTATTCCTCTATGGTCCGATGGGAACCATTTGAAAGCCAAAATATGTAAAACTTTTTATTTCTTTGTTTTCTATTAATTTGGTTTAAAACAAATTATGTAGTGCACTTATGTGATTCGTTTAATTTTACCGTTACGCTTATGCTAATTGTAGGTTTTCAATTTCCCTACTTGTACTCTACCTTATGTTTCCTACGTGGAATGACTCAAAGGATGAACCTTCAAACATACATTTTGTGTCTTCAGCATTATACTACGCTATTAAGCTTATTTTAATGTTAAACTCTTGGTCGTTCAACACTGGTTTTAATGTTTAGACAAAACCCGCTTGGGAAATCTACCAATTTATACAATCATAGGTATTCTCATAAAAGACTGGGACGGTGGCGACGTCCTGTAATCCAGCTACTTGGAGGTCACGAATTGTGGATAGTTATGAGCGATGGCTTGTGGATGCGATATTCCCTGGTGGGGATAACGTCCGCACTAGTGAATACTAGTTCATCCATAAGTACCATCCTCATAATTAGACCAATTCGTATATGGGAGGTTGAAATTGTGGTTCGGATCCCACGTTAAACTGTAGGTCCCTAGATACCATTGGCTATTGGGCTATGAATTAATAGTCCTGTCTAAGGAGAATGTCGGCCTTAGTCAGTAACAAGACTACAAGATCGCGCCACAATCATCCTACACTCATCCCTCATTCATACTTGGCTTTAAACTACCTATTGAGTTAGGTCGCCATTTCAATAAAGGTATTAAAGGTAAGGTATTAAAGATATACTCTTCGTTTAACATAAAAAATGCACTAAAATAATCACTACGGCCCTGTGATAATAAGTGCTAGAAATCGCCAACTGGTCGATATTCGACCAAATTTATCTTGATATAGACCCAAAATGTAAAAAATTTATTTTAAAATATTTCATAACTGAATCATCTGTTCTTCCTGTTTGGTTGGAATTTGTTTTTACAACAGCTGTCTCATAATTCAATCAGTTGCCCATCTTCCATAAGATTAACATATGGACTTTGAAGGCCTGTAGGGCGTAGCCCTGTTGGCCGATGTGAATTAAAATGTGATTCTGCTCATCTACGAGACACCACCTTTTTAACGGGATGCGCTTTTTTCCCCTACGATGCTCACAAGCTAAGTAAAAAAGAGGAAAAGAAACATGCTTGCCTATTAATATATATAGATGTTCAGTTGGCCCTAGCAACCTCTAGATAACTGTAAATATTCTGTTTTGTTGAGCATTTTCGACCTTTTCACAAGCCATTCAATAGCAAGTTAATTTTGTTGTTTTCGACCAAGCTTTGTTATGTTTGTGAGACGATTTTTTAACAAATAACGAGTCGTTATAATGATAATTGTATAGCTCCACCACTGATTCGTCTTCTGTATCAGACACTGGTCAAGCTGCTGACTTCGTACAGACCTGAACGTATCTTTAAAATTTGATTTATTTTAGCTTAATTTTTTAATAATGATTAAAATATAATTATGCTACAAACTGAAATAATTTAATGGCCTATATTTATTCCTAAAAATGTCTTTATATTTTATGAAAGTTTATTGCAATAAAATAAATTATTAGAATTATTTAATTTTTTCGTAATTTTATATTGATAAAATTTGATGATAATCAGTTTTTTTTTTTACTCTGATTCAAAACCAGTAAAAAGTACCAATTTAAGATCTAAAAACTGCCAATTAGATAATCTGTCAGTGTTTGGGATGAAGGCCAACAAAAGTATAATTTACTTGACTAAATAAACATAGAAAATATTCACATTTTTTAAAACTGTACATTTGATTTGTCAGTGCCTTTGCAGAAGATTTAAATTGATTGTTTCAGTATATAAAATACAAGTGCTGTGTATAAAATAACAATACAGATTGATTTTTATTTATTAAAATCTTACTAAATTTAACATAAAAAATGTTTTTCCAAATATATATTACGAGAGGTTTCAATATCTGTAACGTTTGAGCATTTTGAGGGTCCACATGGAGAATTTCGAGAAGGAACAGTCCTTGAGATGATCCGGGACCACACGGAGAATTTCGAAAAGGCCCAGTCCTTGGGATGACCTGGGACCACACGGAGAATTTCGAAAGGCCCAGTCCTTGGGATGATCCGGAACCACATGGAGAATTTTGAGAAGGCCCAGTCCTTGGGATGATTCGGGACCACACGGAGAATTTCGAAGAGGCCCAGTCCTTGGGATGATCCGGAACCACACGGAGAATTTTGAGAAGGCCCAGTCCTTGGGATGACCTGGGACCACACGGAGAATTTCGAAAGGCCCAGTCCTTGGGATGATCCGGAACCACACGAAGAATTTTGAGAAGGCCCAGTCATTGGGATGACCTGGGACCACACGGAGAATTTCGAAAGGCCCAGTCCTTGGGATGATCCGGAACCACACGGAGAATTTTGAGAAGGCCCAGTCCTTGGGATGACCTGGGACCACACGGAGAATTTTGGGAAGGCCCAGTCCTTGGGATGATCCGGAACCACACGGAGAATTTTGAGAAGGCCCAGTCCTTGGGATGATTCGGGACCACACGGAGAATTTTGAGAAGGCCCAGTCCTTGGGATGATTCGGGACCACAAGGAGAATTTCGAGAAGGCCCAGTCCTTGGGATGACCTGGGACCACACGGAGAATTTTGAGAAGGCCCAGTCCTTGGGATGATTCGGGACCACACGGACAATTTTGAGAAGGCCCAGTCCTTGGGATGACCTGGGACCACACGGAGAATTTCGAAAGGCCCAGTCCTTGGGATGATCCGGAACCACATGGAGAATTTTGAGAAGGCCCAGTCCTTGGGATGACCTGGGACCACACGGAGAATTTCGAAGAGGCCCAGTCCTTGGGATGACCTGGGACCACACGGAGAATTTTGAGAAGGCTCAGTCCTTGGGATGACCTGGGACCACACGGAGAATTTTGAGAAGGCCCAGTCCTTGGGATGACCTGGGACCACACGGAGAATTTCGAAGAGGCCCAGTCCTTGGGATGATCCGGAACCACACGGAGAATTTTGAGAAGGCCCAGTCCTTGGGATGACCTGGGACCACACGGAGAATTTCGAAAGGCCCAGTCCTTGGGATGATCCGGAACCACACGAAGAATTTTGAGAAGGCCCAGTCCTTGGGATGACCTGGGACCACACGGAGAATTTCGAAAGGCCCAGTCCTTGGGATGATCCGGAACCACACGGAGAATTTTGGGAAGGCCCAGTCCTTGGGATGATCCGGAACCACACGGAGAATTTTGAGAAGGCCCAGTCCTTGGGATGATTCGGGACCACACGGAGAATTTTGAGAAGGCCCAGTCCTTGGGATGATTCGGGACCACACGGAGAATTTCGAGAAGGCCCAGTCCTTGGGATGACCTGGGACCACACGGAGAATTTTGAGAAGGCCCAGTCCTTGGGATGATTCGGGACCACACGGACAATTTTGAGAAGGCCCAGTCCTTGGGATGACCTGGGACCACACGGAGAATTTCGAAAGGCCCAGTCCTTGGGATGATCCGGAACCACATGGAGAATTTTGAGAAGGCCCAGTCCTTGGGATGACCTGGGACCACACGGAGAATTTCGAAGAGGCCCAGTCCTTGGGATGACCTGGGACCACACGGAGAATTTTGAGAAGGCTCAGTCCTTGGGATGACCTGGGACCACACGGAGAATTTTGAGAAGGCCCAGTCCTTGGGATGACCTGGGACCACACGGAGAATTTCGAAGAGGCCCAGTCCTTGGGATGATCCGGAACCACACGGAGAATTTTGAGAAGGCCCAGTCCTTGGGATGACCTGGGACCACACGGAGAATTTCGAAAGGCCCAGTCCTTGGGATGATCCGGAACCACACGAAGAATTTTGAGAAGGCCCAGTCCTTGGGATGACCTGGGACCACACGGAGAATTTCGAAAGGCCCAGTCCTTGGGATGACCTGGGACCACACGGAGAATTTTGAGAAGGCCCAGTCCTTGGGATGATTCGGGACCACACGGACAATTTTGAGAAGGCCCAGTCCTTGGGATGACCTGGGACCACACGGAGAATTTCGAAAGGCCCAGTCCTTGGGATGATCCGGAACCACATGGAGAATTTTGAGAAGGCCCAGTCCTTGGGATGACCTGGGACCACACGGAGAATTTCGAAGAGGCCCAGTCCTTGGGATGACCTGGGACCACACGGAGAATTTTGAGAAGGCTCAGTCCTTGGGATGACCTGGGACCACACGGAGAATTTTGAGAAGGCCCAGTCCTTGGGATGACCTGGGACCACACGGAGAATTTCGAAGAGGCCCAGTCCTTGGGATGACCTGGGACCACACGGAGAATTTTGAGAAGGCCCAGTCCTTGGGATGACCTGGGACCACACGGAGAATTTCGAAAGGCCCAGTCCTTGGGATGATCCGGGACCACACGGAGAATTTTGAAGAGGCCCAGTCCTTGAGAATATAAAAGTGACTCTAAAAGTAATAAAATAGAAATAATTACACACATATTTGAACTTGTGAAAAACAATATATAAGTGTATTTTAGAACATAACAAACAGAAAACATATGATAATAATAAATATGATATTCAACACTTCTGTGGTAAAGTCATCACAGTCTCCCCCACTATTTTTGAGCTTCGAGAGGTCAGGTTAGCACAAAATCTCTAAGGCGGGAAGGTAGACGCCTTTGACGTTGTGGTCTCCCTTGAGGTTCAGGATCTTGAGCATCAATTTCATTAGGAACTGGTGGCTGAACTGGCTCAACTGCTGGCCTGGTGAGCGGTTCTTCGTTGTTCTGAGGGACTTTATGTTTTGATGCCATCGGAACTTCAAATACTTGAGTACGCCCAAATGTTACATTTTTGGGTTTCGCAACCAAAGTTGACCGTAGTTGATCTATGTGTCGCTTTAAAATGCGCCCTGATTTGTCCAAAGAAACTAAATAATGCCTGGTCCCGATTTTCTTTTTTATCTCCCCGAACTCCCAAACATTTTTGTTATCAACGAAGAGACGTACTTGTACCCTCTCCCCCTCTTGAAGAGAACGTGCAGATGGGGCCTTTGTTGAAGAAGTTTTTGGCACATAAGGAAAAATAGCATCAATACGAATTCTTAGTTTACGGTTGAGGTAAAGTTCTGCCGGTGACTTGCCACATGCGAGAGGGGTTGCCCAGTGCCTCAATAAAATCTGTTGAAGTTTCTCTGTCATTGGCACGTTGTTTGTGGAAGCAGCTTTTAAACGGTTTTTCAATGTTTGGACTGAACGTTCTGCCAAACCGTTTGTTGCCGGGTGGCCTGGAGCTATAAATATTTGAAAAATGCCGTGTGTTTTGCAATAGGAATGAAAGATATCGCTTTGAAAAATTGAAGCATTGTCCGACACTAAGACATTAGGATATCCGTGAGTTGCAAAGATTTGTTCGAGCAAGGCGATAGTGTTTGAACTGGATGGTACATTTTTGGTGGGTTTTATTTCCACCCATTTAGATTTAGCATCGATGCACACAAGGAAGTTGAAGCCTTGAAAAGGTCCTGCGTAATCTATGTGCACTCTTTCCCAATTTTCTTTTGGAGTTTCCCATGGGTGAATGGGAGCCTTGGAAGGATTTGACCGGGTTATAGCACAATTTTCACATCCTCTCACGAGACGCTCAATATCACTATCAATCTGTGGCCAATACACATAACGACGTGCGAGCTGCTTCATCTTCGTTATTCCAAGATGAGTTTCATGGAGTTCGGCGAGGACCTTGCTTCGGAGGACTGCTGGAATGTAAATCCTTTCTCCACGAAAAATTAATCCTTCGACTAAGGTAAATTCACTGTCTGTTGAGTTTCTGAGGAGATCATGTAGGATCTTTGAGAGCACTGGATCATTTTCTGTTTCTCTCTTGATGTTCGCAGCTGTGATATCATAGCTCGAAATTTGAAAAATCACTTGAGCACAAATTCGGTTAACCTCTACTCCAATTCCCTTATCTGTAGATGAATGAATGTGTTTAAGAGGAGCCCTTGAAAGACAATCCACATTTTTGTTCTCTATGCCTTTCTTGAACACCAACTTGTAATTAAAACCTGACAGGTATGAGGCATAGCGAAGTAAGCGAGCAGAAGTCATTTGAGGTAGGGCCTTGTCATGTCTGAAGATACGAGAAATGGGTTGATTGTCTGTAACAAGTTGAAATTGAGTTCCAAATAAGTAGTAGTAAAAATGTGAGACTCCAAAAATGATGGCCAAGGCTTCTCGGTCCAGTTGACTGTAATTGCATTCAGCAGCAGTGAGCGAACGTGAGGCGTAGGCGATAGGTCTCTCGGTTCCATTAATAGAATGACTGAGAACAGCAGCTAGTCCGGTCGGTGAGGCATCCGTGGTGAGAACTATTGGTATTTCCGGGTTGAAAGGCACGAGTACCCTGTCGCTGCACAGTTCAGTTTTGATTTGTTGAAAAGATTTTTCACATTCTGGCGTCCACGCCCATTTCTTGTTTTTGCGTAATAGGCGTCGCAGGGGCGAGGTGACGGTGGATGCATCTGGAAAGAAGCGAGAGTAGTAGGAAACCATTCCTAAGAAGCGTCGTACTTCTTCAACATTCGATGGACGGGACATTTCTTTGATAGCTTGGATCTTGACTGGAGATTTCCTTATTTTGTTGAATTCCACAACTCGTCCTAAGTACTCAATTTTTTTTTTGAAGAACGAACACTTCTGCTTGTTTACATGTAAATTGAAGTCGGAGAGACGTTGAAGGCAAGCTTGGAGGTTTCTTCTGCACTCTTCCATCGTAGAACCATGGCAAATTATATCATCGAAATAAGCTTCGGTTTTTGGTAGGCCTTTCAAGATTTGTGTAAGGATTCTGTTGAATTCAGAGGGGGCTGTCTTGATTCCGAAACTCAATCGGTTGACACGATATGTACCTCGATGAGTTGAGATTGTCTGGATAATGCTTGAATCTTCATCAACCTTCAGGTGCAAGTAGGCTTTGTAGAGGTCAAGTTTGCAAAAGTAACGAGATCCCCGTAAGCTGTCGAGTACATCATCAATTTTCCGAATTGGATGGTTAGACTGAATGATTCGCTCATTCACTCCGCATTTGTAGTCGACACAGAGTCTAACTCCGCCATCTGCTTTTGGAATCACGACCAGAGGTGATCCCCAATCACTGGATGAAACTGGGGTGATGATTCCGTCACTTTCAAGCATGTCCAACTCTTTGTTGACCTTGTCGATAAGAGCGTGAGGGACGTTCCGTTCTCGATTAAAAATAGGCTTTGCTCCAGATCTAAGATGTAACGACACTGTAAAATTTGGAACACATCCTATTTTTGGTTCGAAAATCGTGGCGTACTTCTCAAAAAGTTCTTCAACCGAATTCACTTGTTGAATTGAATGATCAATATTAGGTCGGTTCATTTCTTCATCAACCTCACACAATTCTATGCCCAGACCACGGATCCATTGTCGTCCAAGAAGTGCATCATGACCTGCAGGGACAATGTGGAGCTCGCCCTTGAATCGTCTCCCTTTGTATGCGATGGAGACAGTAACTTTCCCTTCTGGTGTGATTATATCACCTGAGTATGAACGAAAAGCTAAACTTGATTGTTCAACAGGAATGTTCAAATTTAGACGGTCGTAGTCGTCTTTGGCAAGAAGCGAAAATTTTGCTCCACTGTCCACTTCAAAACTCTGAGGTTTCCCATTTATACTCACAGACACCATGAACTTGTCTGATTCGCCTCCTACCTCGAACAGATCAACAATATTGAAGTTTCGTTTGACCGATGTAATTTTGTGTACACCGTAATCAGAGGAAACATCGCTAGAATACTCGTCACAGTCAGATAGGGCATCCAGAGCGTTGGTAGAACTAGTTTTGCCAGATCTAAGTTTACTGTGCTTTGACATTAACGTAGTAATGCACACCTTTGAAACATGTCCACGTCTTGAACAATCATCACATTGAAGTTTTGACTTTTTTACGCGGCAGCTTGCAGCTGTATGATTTCCCTTTCCACATCTCAAACATAGGCCTTCAATTCCGAGAGTGTAGAAATCAGGTACTTCTTTACTTGACCGTGGCTTAGGGTGACGAGAGTTTGATGGACCTGTAGGAGAGCGACTGTTTAAGAGCCGACGATCCCGAGTGGAAGACTTGGCGATCTTGTTAACACCAGCAGGCTCTATATTGGTGTTACTGGAACATGCATTTTGATGAAGCTCTTTACTTTCGATACGTGACGCCTCAAGAGCAATGGCTTTTTCGAGTATGTCGTCAAACTTAGTATATTCTGATTGTAAAAGTTGTTCTCTAAGCCAGTTATCTCTTAATCCCCTTAAAAACTGTGCACGTAAGAAGACATCAGCAATTTATATCGATTGTTTACATTTTGCGTTCGAACACTCAACACTGAATTCACAATCCAGGAGATCACGTTTGAGGACGGCCACAAACTCGGAAATCGACTGATTTTCTTTTTGAAAAACATTTAAGAAATAATGTTGAGCAACAACAACACTTTTCTTTGGAATCAACAGTTTCTTGAAGTAATTCACGAGATTATGGTAGTCAAGTGCTTTGAGTGGCTTTTCTGGACCCAAAAACGCAGAGAGGCTGTTATAGTGTTCACTACCTACAGAGGCACATAGCAGTTGCGCAATTTGCTTTTCATCGGTCAGTCCTTTCATGGCATAATAGTTTTCAAAACGTTCTAAGTAACTTGAAAACTTCTCCCGCCTGGCATCGAACTGCTCGAATAAGGCTACATTCGATATGTTTGATGATCGATTAGTTTCACGAACTTTCCCGGTTGCTGCAATAATTGCTTGAATCTGGGTTTGAAACATGGTAGACATCTCCCGGACAAGTTCTGTTTGTTTTTCACTAAATGTGGAGAGAAGCATGGCAAATTGTTGTTCATCCATGTTGTTTCACTTTGAATGAAAATAATTAATGCAAAACTCTGTGTGTAACTTCAAAATGGTAAAATTGAACAAAGGCAACTTGAGTTTCACACTCGTCGCCAATTAAAGTGACTCTAAAAGTAATAAAATAGAAATAATTACACACATATTTGAACTTGTGAAAAACAATATATAAGTGTATTTTAGAACATAACAAACAGAAAACATATGATAATAATAAATATGATATTCAACACTTCTGTGGTAAAGTCATCACAAATATTCGGGACCACACGCAGTTTGGAAGACGTCTTGTCACATAAGAAATTTTTGGGCGTGAAATTTTTGAACCCACAATTAAAAATATGTTTCAGTTAACTGAAAATTTAGAATGAGAATGTTGGTCACCATGGTAGTTAATAAAAACGAGATCGTCTCCTGGTTGAAATTCAACCAACATTTTTTCAATTGATTTGCACCACCTGGACCCAATTAGTCAAAACAATATGGTATAACTTAATCATCTGTTTCCCTTATATGCTAGCATTTTTTTACAACAGCTGTCTAATGATTAAATAAATTATTCTCCTCCAGCGACCAAGGAATACTCCCATAAGATTAACATTGAAACTTTAAAAGGCTGTAGGGCGCAGCCCTGGGGGCCGGTGCGAAATAAAACGCGATTCTGCTCATCTTCAGCACATCATCTTTCTAACAGTATGCGCGGATTTCTCCTACGATGGACACAAGCTGAGAAAAAAGGAGGAAATGAAACATGCTTGCATATGGATATATAAAATATGCTAATACTGTTTGCGTTAACTGTAGACTATATATCCTGTCAAATTTCCACCAGTATTCAATAATCACGTTGTGGTAGCAGACAATATTGTGTGTCTGAATATCTCAATATAGAACCCAGTTGCAATTTTTGGCCACATACAGCGCATCTGTCGTTCGTAACGTGTCAGCTCTTCAAGATTGGCGCGATCAGGTGGCCCTCGCAGCTCTCTTTCCGATACGATGAATACGATCTGCATGAAAATAACCGTGCAATATACGTGTTGTTAGTTCTTTATACAATTTATAAGATAATTTGTGCATGAGAATTAGTCCATCTTAAAATATTACCTAATTCTTTATTTGTAATAAATAAGGTGCATTTTTCAATAGCTGTCAAAGTGGAAGTGTGGCTGGAATAGCTATTGGATATAATAATTTTAAAATAGATATTTTAGATTACCGATGTATCGTAGTTAGTTAATGTTGGTAATATACTCGTAGTTGGTTAGCTACATTTAATGTTTGTACTATGCTTGTTGTCTATATTTTACTCTATTTTTTTTAGGATTTTTATTCAAGGAATAATTTGGTTTATTGATTATTTTAGTATTGTGTAAATGTTTTACAATTACTATTTCATATTGTTTCAATTAACTTAGTAAATGTGATATTTTTTTCGAGGACCGTTTTATAAATTTTTGTTTTTCTGACAATTATTAATAAATAAACGATGAAATAATATTTTGATATTTCGCGTTTGTTTGTTTGATAAAAAATGGATCAAAATTTTTGAGCCCATTTTATTATAACGAGAGATTGAAGTAATAACTTGGTAAACTATTTTATAAGTGTTGCATACCACAAATATATTTTTAAGGATCTAAAATGTACCTTACAATTATACATATAAAAATATATAATATGCATATAAACCCTTATTATATTCCTGCAATGTTCTTAGTTTACTATAAAAATAATTATATTTGTGGTTTTTAATAACAACCAATCCAAGATAAATTGATTAAACTTAATAATTGAACTTAAAAATAATAATAGTTCATATGCATTTTACTTATTTATCAACATTTTTTACTTCTTTACTGGTAAACATGTTTTTTTTATTTTTTTATTATAAGAATATTTTTATTTACTCTAAAAGAATCGTTTACTTTTACTGTGTGAGATTAAAATAGCCCAATAAACAACTTTATTTATTAGATAGCTAAATGTTCTGTCAACCGCAGATGTCATTAGAGAGTAACTTAACATCACTGCTGCAAGTAGTACGAGTTAATGCTGCTTGGATATTCAACTAAATATTTAAATAGATGTTCACAAATCAGCGAGGTTTGCAGTAAAGATAACTCACTGGTACAAAATGTGAAAATTTATGTTAGCATTTTATAATTACGTTATATTCTGTTTAACTTGTGTAATACTGTATAATAATTTTATATATTATAGTTTAAATTGTTACTGTCTATTATAATTATAATATTTATAGTTCACGGTTCATAAAAATGTTCATAAAGATACACTATTTTTAAATACTACGTCACCCTCAAATTATTCCACCGAAATATTTCTGTACGATAATTCTTAGCTTAATGGTAAAAAAATAATTTTAAAAATCTGAATCATATCCCTTTTTTGCCTTGTACATTTTCTGGAAAAATTATAAAAGAACTAACTAAATTAAAAAATAAAATTATTTAATAATAAATCATTTACACCTTATACTAAAAAATTTGCATGGCACTCATAAATAAAATGTATTTTTTGAGATTTATTAAATTTAGGATGGTTTGTTTACCAATTTAAATTGTTGGTGGAAAGGATTTTACCAGGAAACAAATTTTCATAAATTAGGTTTTTTTCTGTTTAGTGAGAAAAAACATTTTCTCTTGCACATGCAAGGTCCTCATTTATAAAGAAAGATTTTATAAGAAGAAACTCAACTAGGTGTATGCTAACATAACATCACGACTTAAATAAGTCATCAAAATGTAAAAATGTCGTGATTAAGAAATTTTAAAAAACTATTGTAGTATATGAAAGTAACATTTTTATTAACAATAACAGAATATATATTTCATTAATGTAAAATTATTTTGTTACATAATTAATTTTCAAAATTATTATTGTAAATTGAGACAATAGAAAATGCTACGTTTTGTTGAAACTCTGTAAAATTTACATATAATATTTTTAAACTAACCTGCTTTCTGCTTTGATTTACTAAAATTACCAATATTGTCTGTGCAATTAGACGATATTTACATATATATATATATATATATATGTAAATACATACTTTGACAGCTATTGAAAAATGCACCTTATTTATTACAAATAAAGAATTAGGTAATATTTTAAGATGGACTAATTCTCATGCACAAATTATCTTATAAATTGTA